>DF239121.1:502140-542545 GCA_000507305.1 Breviolum minutum Mf 1.05b.01
CTTGTTTGTCAAAAAAACACATGCATGTAAAATGTCCAAATGCAACTTTCAAACACTTCAATGCGCCAGTGTCCCGCATCTATGGGTAGTTTTGTGCCGCGCAAGCTTTTTTCTTCAAACGCCCACATCACCTGCTGTTTGCTAGGCATTCCTGGCATTTGCCTGGTGGTGTGCGGCTATGTGCCGTGACAACAATCTACCAGGACATCAATGGCCCGATGCATCCACAAACCAGGCCGATTCACGGTGCCTGGCGGGGCTTGTAGCCAACTAGCGATCGGCCGGCCAATGCCTTCTTGGCAGCCTTCTCTGCCCGGCGATTGGCCAATCTTTCTTCCACCAGGCTGCTGCCTTTTCGCTTGCTATTCTCAAACTCTTCTTCTAAGCCTGATTCGCCTGCAAAGCCAGTCATGCTATCTACAGCTGCCAATGCTGAAGCCACGTCCTGCCACACCGCAGGACGCATGGACTTTGGCATCCCAATCATCCTCCCAAAAAAAAAGGATTCTACATTTTTATTTTCTTGGAAAATGATTCATTACTAAATGATGTGTTGAAAACCAAAGACATCAAAAAAAGAAGAAGAAGTTACCCCTGCATATGCAACAGAAGCTCCTTCTCCTTTGCTTTGGGTCCACAGGCTTCACCCCCTTGCACGCCAGGTCGCCAATTCAACGCGCAAAATCCAGCTTGTAGCATTGCAAGCACTGTGGGTAACGGCATGGCATTTCCAGCCAAATCCAGCATCAAACTTTGCGTTTGGCGCCAATCATCTTCATAATCTGATTCAAGCGCCTCCAGGAAGACCGAGATTAGAAACCCCTGTAGCATCAAAGCTTCTTGCCCTATTAACAATCTGGAAGAGCTCTCCGTGAAGTTGTCAATCCAAAGTTCCATCTTGGGCAAAAGGGTGGTAACATGACGACCTGTGTTTTCGTTCCACGAGTTGGAATTGATCGGGGCAATGCTTTGCGACAGATCACGGAAAACCACCATATGCTTTTCCGCTTGGCAAATCAACAAGGCATTTTTCTTCCGCTCTGTAAGCACACTGAACCATACTACACACAAGCTCTGACGAAACACGCAAATAGGATCTACAATACAGACATGTCATGTCATGAACCGGAAACAAAACTGGCCTCCATGACGCCCACGCGGAACAAGCCAATGTAGCCTGCGTAGTCCTGGTATGTCATCTGAAAGGTGGCCAAACATTTGATCCACACAGTGTGGTCAAAATGCTTCTCAGGCAGCTCCACCATCAAGGTCTCCAAGGCTGGCGTCATCTCCTTGAAGTCAGGGGCGGCTTTGTGCAGCTGAGTATGCAACTCCACGGCTGCTATGTCCAGAAGAGCCTCTGTTTCTTCCATCTCTTTCTCCCTTGGAGAAGCTTCAATCTTTTTGCGTTGGGCAGCAATTTGGGAAACCAGCTGCGACAGCGTCTTGGCCACTTTTCGTTCTTTAGTCTTCTGCTCCTGGCTGCCCTCAGCTTCTGGGACGCAGGTGAAAGCTGCAGCCCCAAGCAGTTTTTCACTCAGCTCCTCCAACAGCTTTTTCAAATTCTCCTTGAAAATCCGAGACCATCCAGCGTGAAGGTTTCGCCAGTTTCGGCAGCGCTGCTACCTCCCTTCTGCTTTCTCGAAGCTGCAGGACCCGCAGAAGCTGCAGAAGTGCTGGCATCTGCCTTGCTAGCCACTGCCTTTGCCTTGGGCTTCGCTTCACTCTTTTTCTTCTTCACGAGGCCACGAGTATGCCGCTATGTCTTCAGAGCTTTCCAGCTCCTCCTCCTCCTCTGCTACACTTGGCTCTGCGGCTTCACTCTTGGGACCCGCCTTGGAGGCTGCAGACTTAGCTGGAGAACCATGTTTCTGAAGCGCAGCGAGAAAGGACTCCATATCCAAGACATCTGCTTTGAATTGGAAGCTCCTGCTTCCTGTTCAGCCGAAGCATGACGAAATGCACTCTGAAAGGCTTCGCGCCTGTTCTCCAACCCTTGCTCAGCAAGAGGCCCTTCCCCATCATGCTCCACTGTCTGCTCGGTCAAGGCAGATTCGTCGAAGTCTTCTACTTCATAGTGGCCTTGTTCTCCTGCCAGCCTGTAGATCCCTTCCCTTTTCACACCGAAAACATCTCTCTCTGAGATCTTCTGCTCAGACAAGGGGCCGTCATTCCGGTCTTGTTTGAAAATGAACAAACGTTTCGGAGCTTTGAGACGGCTTCCCATGGTCTTGGAGGTGGTCAAGGTGGTGTGGGCCTTCATCACTGCATCTTTGTCCTTTAGACGGGTCATGTCAGGGTTTTGGTTATGCTCGTCCATCCACGTCTTCAAAGCAGCCAGGAAGTTGCTGTGGTTGCTCTGCTTGTCAGTCTTATCCACAATGACCTTCTTGACGTACTCCTTGATTTTGCCGTACTTGGCGTCGAGGCCCAACATGCAGTAGACGTTGAAACACAGTAACAACTTGCCTTCTGGTACTTTCACAGTCTCGCCACCCACCTGGTCCTTGGCCTTCCTGTAAGACCGCCAAGGCCTCCTGGTAGACCTGGCTACTGAAGCGGCCAGAGGAGTTAGGTTGTATACACCAGCTGTACTGCCTGTACCCGGCTCGGAGCCCATCTCTTCAGCTGGCGCCTTCATGGTAGCGAGGCTTGTTCTTTTGCCCCACGGCTTTCTTTGCTAAGTCTTTGAAACAAAAACTGCGGCTGTGGACAAGGCAGTCCAACAAGGCTTGGTAGTGTACGGTTTGCAGGCCAAGAAACTGAAGAAAGAACGGAAAAAAGTCGAAAAAAAACGGAAAAAAAGTCGAGAAAAGTTAGTGTACGGTTTAGTGTACGGTTTAGTGTACGGTTTTAGTGTACGGTTTGGCCATACAATTAAAATACAATTAAAAAACAGATAAACTTGTTTTTTGACAAAAAAGTTAGTGTACGGTTTAGTGTACGGTTTAGTGTACGGTTTTGTCTCAGAAACTTCTCGAAAAAAAAAGTTCTTTTTTTAGTTCTTTTTGAAAAATCCGATATCCGGCCAGCTGCTACGGGCAAGCTCTTTTTATCCCTTCTTTAACCACGCTTCAAGCTGTGTGTCCAGATCTGCCTCTGGTAAGCCGTCTGCGAAATCCACCATGCCTTTGCCTCCTATTTGAACATGGTGGGATCGCATGCGGTGCTTCGGCCAAGCTTCATCGTCCAACCCGGCCTGTAGCCATCGCTTCAGTCGGAGAACGCACTCTTGATGGGAGTTGCCGCACATGCTGAGGGAAAGGGCAACCAGTGTGACCTGAGTCATGTTTGTCCAAATGCATGTTGCAGATGGCACCCCAACCAGTCTGCCCCCCAGCTGGCCCTCAAGGATAGCTGGACCGGCCTTGAGGGCTTTTGGCAGGCACTGCATGAGACGAAGAGGCAGCTGCCTCTTCCTTTTGCTCAAATCCTCTTCACTGAACACGAAGGATTCTGCGGATGCTTCGGACTGACTGCCCAAAACACCCGCAAGGTCTGTGTCCTGTTTTCTTTTTCGAGCCCCCTAAGTCTTTCGGTCTGTTTGGACGTGCTGGTGATCTTCTGGGCCGGACGGGCCGCCCTCAAAACCATTTGCTCCTGCTTGGCTCTGCGAGCCCACTCTTCCAAATCATCTTTTGAAAAAGGCTGTTCCCCGACAATCTGGAAAACACTCAGGTCAGATCCGGGTTCTCCAACAAATAACTGCATCATTTCCCAATCACACGCCCTTCTCGCAAGCGACACACAGAAAACCTGCTCATCAACACAATCCAGCCGGCTCCCTCCACCAACCCCTCAAGGTCAAGTTGTACTTAGATTTGCTAGATGCGGCTCAAAACAACTGAGCAAAAGCGATTTCCATTGGGTAAGATCTGGTGGAAAAACAGACCACAGCATATTCAGCTGCATTCAAGGTGTTAGAAACAAATCGCAAGATGAAAGGATCGGATGAAAAATGCTTTTTCTGGATGGCTCGCATTTCCGCACAATGGTGCAAACCCCATTGTACAAAAAATTAAAGTGCTGCTGCTGCTGTTCTGTTGTCAGCATGCAAGTACACCCGCCACGTGGGCATACAGCAAACATATTGCAAGGACCATCCAATGTCAGCTCCCTGGTTGCTTCCACAACAGCGCCTTGCTCCTGCAAATACGAACACTACGTGGTGATTGCTCACGTCGTTGGGCCAAAACCTGGAACGGCTGTACAATCTTTGTGTATAAATCATTGATAGGTTTACTTGCAAAAAGGAACATGTTTCATATTTCATAACCATGACTACAATGAAAGAATTCTATAACCTGCCAAAAACAATTCTAGGGTTCAGGTTTATCAACAACAAAACAGGACTGTCATGTAGTTCTTCAAACCCGGCTCGTGGCCTCAGAGTACATTTCAAATGGGACAGGTGGAACAAACACGCAGGTGCAACAAACAAACCCCAAAAAACAGTCAGTCCTGTGATGGGCCCATTGAAGAACTCCATGAACCGCTTCCATGCTGCAGAAGTGCTGTTTTGATTGGCCTCCTCTTCTTCCTTGAAACTCGAAGTAAGCTCTATGAGCCTTTTCAACAAAATCTTCGTCGCCCGCCGCTCGGACAAGACTGCGGCAGGAACTTCTTGGTGGACGACGAGTTTCTGATCAAAAGTACCCGGCTTTTAACCGCGGCCAGCAAATGACTCTTGGCCATGACCTTCCACACACAAAAAATCCCACCCAAGTTGCCCAAGAATTTGGTGACCTGCTCGATTCCGTTTCCAGTCCTGTGCTGGACACACAATGTCGGAAGCATGAGGGCCGGCGGGCCCGGAAGCTTCTGACCGATGAACTTCAACAATTAATTTGATGTTCGCACGCTGGGCATCACATGTGGTTAAGAATGCCACGAACCCGCTTTGTAAGCCGCTCAACGCCTCATCGTATCCGCCTGAACCCGCACTCAAAGCTCGCCACATAGTGGACGAGTTCGTTGGACACAAAGACTTTGGAACCAGAATCAAATTTTCATCCAACACCTCTTGGTTCCTGGTGATTCCTGTGCTTTGGGCATGAGAGCATAAAATGGAATGTGATTCCAAAGCTCCCCGCCCTGCGGGCCGCAACTCAAAGCTGGACTCATCAAACATCATGTTATGAGCGAAACAAAGGAAGCCATCGCTTTGAGATGTATCTTTCCATTCCTGGAACCCTTTCTCTTGCCCAGAAACTGTCGCTCCAGCAATTACAAACCTGCTGCCGCCCGCATGCATATGCCCAGCACCGTCTTCTTGAGAAGCTGTCTGGCGATAGGCCCCCTTCTCGTCAGAAAACGCAGATCGAAGCACTGGTTCTGGAGTCCAACATTTCCAGGCCCCCCGCCCTGTAGGCCTTCTGCCATCTAAAGAATCAGACTCCAGAAACCGACGATCACTCGTCCTTGCTCGACCAGATCGGCTGTACGCAGCAGCTTGCTGCTCTGTTCTCTTGTTCGCCATCTTCTTGGCCACCCTCCGTCCTCTTCCACAACCCGGTGGGTCACCAAAACCAAGCCCACGGCCCCGACCTCTACGCCCCTGCCACGGCCTCGGTTGCCTCCTCTTCTTCTCCCTCTCCCTCCTGGCTGTGCAACATGATCGGCATGGCCATCACCCGCATTTGCGGGATCTGCCGGCCCTGCAACATTCAGTGCTTCAAGCACTTCCTCTATGTTGAGCCCCTGTGCCATTGGGCAGCTATTGTTGCCTCTTGAGCCAAATGCACAGGTTGGCTCGGCTTCTTTCAAGAAACTTCTTTTTTTTTTGCATGCTACTTCAGTCTGAAAACATGTCTTTTTCAAAAACATACAATCCCTGTAAATTACAACACTAAAATTGCATTTTTGTTTGAAAAAGAAAAAAGAAAAAAAACAAAAATACAAAACTAAAAAAAAGAAAAAAAAGAAAAAAAAGAACTTTTGCAAAAAAAGAGAAAGTTTCTCATTTTCTAGAGTTATATTAAAATCCTTATAAACCCCAAACAACTTTTAAATTTTAGAAAAGTGTTGCCACAGGCCTTTCTGAATACATTCAACCAATCAAATGCAAACTTCTGAAAAATAATGCGGAGGCATGAAAAAGTCAAACTTGGAGGACTTGAAAAGGGAGGGATCATGGGCAGTTCAAGGATTGAAAGTTACCAAAACAATCTAATACTATCAATATGTGGGCTGCTTGTGTATCCAAATCAGGATTCTGCACTGCCCGGCTCACCAAAGACACGGGTGCACAACCTTACAACGGGGTGGAGAAAACATCAGCCTAGCCAACCTACTCCCTCCTCTAACATTTGCCCAATCAGAAAATCGCCACGCGAACAAACGACCAAGGCTGGGGCAATTGCGACCCGCAAATTTTCACTTACTGGCCTTCTGGCCTTCTTCTTACCACCCTCAATTATCAAGTTGTATAAGGGGCAATGCATCAAGGAGGGCAGGTTTGTCATGATACCCACATTGTATTTTGAAGAACTATGGGGCTCCAAATTGCTCCACAAATATCGATAGTTTATATAGTTTACTAAACAAAACAGTCCATCATCCAGCACAGGAATGCATCACACAAGTTTCACTTACAAGATCCCAAACACACACAACATCTACAGTATTCAAATTATGTCAAATTTGGAAATAATAAATTTGAACTTCTCTCTTGTGATTCAATATCTGCTCACAGTGGCTACTAACCCAATGTTCTTCACGAACCATATTGGTTCACACTTTCACTTGTCAGCCATAGTTTGATTGAAATGATCTCTCTATAACACTGATATGAATTGGCACATGAATCCCATCAGCAGGTTCTGGCTTCAAAAAAGGGGGGGATGACAAACATCTGTCATGGCTCTTGCTTGTGCCCATGCCGTAAGCCTCAGACAGAAGGTCTTCAAAAAACTTTATGGACAAACCGGGTTGTAAACCCACATGTTCCCCCAAAGATAAAGGCCTTCTTAAACCCATACCCCTCCAAAAATTGACATGTCCCCAAAAAAGAAACCGCTTTAAAAAGGAAATTGAATCCTCTACTCGTTGATCTTCAGGAGATATGCTAGTTTTCAGGGAAGTATTTGTTTCTTCCGGGGAGTACGTCATACCATGAACCTTGGGGGAACTGTATTGAAACCCTCCACCTTCCAGCAACGAAGCGTAACCACTCACTTTCTACACTCGACTCGAACCATCTTGATTCAGTCAGTTGAACTAATATCATTCTTGGAAGGTTTCCTAACCTAAAAAAATCCACGAATTTGGGAGATAAAGTTTGGATTGGCGGTTGTAAAAAAAACCATCCGTTGCTTTCCTTGCTTGCATATTCAGCATAATCCCATTTTCCACGCACGGGCACCATATACTTTCCATCTACCGGAATGGCAGGCAGCAGTTTTGTCTTCGGATGTTTTGAACGAGTGAACTTAAATGATTGTCTACAAGAAAAACTTATCAAAAAAGAAACTTTAGACATTTTTTCCTACTACAGGGGGAATATCAGGATATGAAAGGAGAAGGGGTCACATCTACCAGTATTACACCAACTTCCTATGAAACACACAGTACTGGTTGTTTCATGGGGATCATTATTTCATGGTCAAAAAAATCCATACATAACTGGCTACGGCTAGGATTTCATCCGCCAAAAAAACACTAAACAACCAGGGTAGCCCTGGCTTTTCATTACATGGCACCACACTTCCACGCAACCACCAGCCGTCTCTCGGCCCACCGTTGTAGACAGTGAGACAAGGGTGTTCATGGTGGTGGCCTGGCGTAACAACCCCTCAAAAATATCGGAGAACCATGGATAACCTATAACCGAAAAACGTACAACTTGTGTTTTGTGTTGAAATTTGAGATCGTTCCAGTTGCTAACCCCAAAAATGTGGTTGCGAAACATTGGAAAATAGTAGTCAAATTGGATCATTTTCCCAGGGTGGAAACAAAAATACATGCTTGAACACATTACCTCGATTTTTTCTGGGAAAATTCAATCTGATTTTTTCTGATGTTGGCCCCCGAGATTCCAATGACTGTCCGATGGTTTGACAAAAACATGGGCTGTTCAACGTATCCCGGTTCCATGATATTGCGATGTTCCGAGATGTTCATGGAGTTCCAAAGGGGGATAGAAATAACTGAAGTCAAATCTATGCTTCCTTTTGGTGGCCCCGTGGCAAAGAAAAATAATCCTCTTGCAAATATCATTGACACTGCCAAACCTCAACTGGTGATCGCCCGAGTTCTGAACCATCAACAGTAGTACTACACTTCCAAAAAAATCAGGCTGGGACTCAAAAAGGAAATGCTGGGGGTCCATTTGGACCTTGAGGCCGGCTATTAGTGGCAGGGTGAAGCTTGAAGGGCTCATAGCCTCCCACATCAAGTCTGCCAAACATGACGGGTGTTGGTGGTTGCAACCAACCCATTTGAAAAATGTGCTCGTCAAACTGGGAATCTTCCCTAAATGGGGGTGAAAATACAAAATATTTGGAACCACCACCCAAATGAAATAAAAATAATCAAAATCAATAGAAGAATGGAGGGTTACTCAGGAGCATTTGGGTGACACAATCATGACCCTCAAATAGATTGATTTCTGAATCCAGTGACTTCAGGGTTCCCGGAGAGCCCCCATTTACCCCAGCAACTGTCACAAATAAAGGTTTAAGTTTATAGGGATTCCCGACTCAAAATGTAATCAACATGTAATAATCCGGGTGGTGACTGTTACTGGGCGGTGGATCCAATTTATATATCTAATCTACAGCTTTATAACAGAAAATAGAAGGCGATAGGACACATCCACAAATGACTAACACGGAACCTGATGTTACACCCTTGGAAAAGGATAAACATCTACACACAATCATAAATCCCATGTTAGCTTTCCGGGGATGCACCCTATACTAACCCCTAATCGCAGCTCGCATCGAACAGACCTGAACATCCTAGTGGGTGTCCGCATCATCCACTTCATCTTGGGGTTTGTGAGTTGATATGATGCCAGTCTAAACCTTGAGTGTATCAAAGTGTATGTGTTCACTTGTTTTTTGACCATCCGAAAAAACCATGAGGTACTACTGTGGAGATGTTTTTTGTTCTTCTTAGATGTTCAAGATTCACAGAATCGAGCTGAAACATCTTTATTAACTGCACCATGGATGAACCTCCGGTACTTGTGTGAAACGTTCTGCGAATCCTGCCGCAGTGGCTGTTCTTCAAACCTTGCCACTGTGCAGGAGGTGATCACAACCAGTGATCATTCGAAATATGCCATTGCATGAGAATCAGCTGTAGGTGAGTTGGATCAAAACAAAACAACTTATGCTTCCGCACACACTTCAACAAAAAACACACACAATTCACCTGCTTCATCGCGGAGCAAAAAAACTCCCTTCAAAAATTCTTTGGGCCAAGTCCTTGGGCCATGGCCATCTTGAGAGATAGTCAACTGAGCCTAGATGTGTCAAGATGACACCAAAGTTGGCCAATCTAGGCCGCTTCACTGCCATCAAGTCCTGCACATCTGAAGGCCTCAAGTCACCTCGAACCTTCTCTTTTAGAAAAAAATCTCACTCACAACTTGAAAACCAAAAACAACACATGTCTCATCCAGATTTACATTCAATCCAAAGAAAAAACATCGGTTAATTATAGTTATTTGGTGAATTCAATGTGAATTCTAGTCTTAACTAGTCTAGTTGAGTTCAGTTGGATCTTGGAATACCTGTGATTCTCTATAATTTCTGGGCTCTCTACGTCTTCCACCATGACATTCCGAACAAGCTGGAAAAGGGTTCAAGATGCCCACATGGGGGTATCTACCTTGGGGTATGGCCCCATTCCCAGGATTCCAGTGACCACCATTTTCGGTAGGGGATTTCAACAAAAAAAACCCTTCATTTGCCACGATTGCAACCTGGCAGGTCACACCAAATTTATATGCATGCCTAACCTTCTGTTATGGATATGGACATGGAATTTTTTGAAAAATACGGAGATGGATTGATGCTTGCAGTCTGGAATCCAGGGACGGACCGATGCACGTACATACATATCAAAGGGAAAAGTTGGGTAATATACCACCTCCGGTATATATGGATTATAAAAAATGGTTGTATTACGGGCAAAATGAAGGGTAGCAACATTTCCCTTTGATATCATGGTATGAATTTTGAACCGTATAGTAGTGACATGCTCAACTAAAATCCACAGCTGACCATCCATAAGCACTGAATATCACTGAATAAGTTTGCTGTAAAAAACAATATGTTGATTACAGCCACGGTCTAATGGAGTCAATGGACTCCTCACACCATCCATGTCTCCACCTGCCCTGTCGGCCCGTCGCCGATTTTTCCTGGTTGCTGTGTGTTTTCCGTTGCGGGCTCGCAGGCAACTGTTGCAGGCTTGTTGGACTTCATCACGTTCCTTGGCAAGGCAACCCGTTGACCGTTCGCAACTGTCTTCACAATATATATATATATATATATGTATATATGATGACCGGTACTCCCGTCATAAGCTAAGAGCTGGAACCTGAAAATCACCCCAAAATGAAAAGGAAACTCATCTTCCATCCACCTCCATTTTGGGTTCTATGTTAATTTTCTGGGGGGGGGGGGTAAGTTGGAAAGTTAGACCAAAAAATAGTGGGTCGTCAACCTGGTGTCCTTGAAATGAGAGGAGTTTCTCCACCAACTATGTATTAGTAAGTGCAAATATGAGTGTAATATGAAATAATAGTAATTAATACATATAAATATAAATATACATATTATAAATAAATAAATAAACAAATAAACAAATAGTTACATATCACCATGCAGTATTTCACAATACAACATACAAGCTTGAATCAGCATACCCAAAATCCGAGATTGCACCAACGATAATCCGAAAACAATTCAAGTGCACCCTTTCCCGGGCAAATGTTTGTGAGGTTTGTTTAAACTGTAAATTCTCCAAAACCCAAGGCCAAACTATGGTGTTGATTTTACCTACTAAAGGTATTTGTCAATGAATATGGCAAAAAAAAGTTTAATACCTCAACTACAATCAAACCTTTCGTCAATTCACGGGACTTCTAAAACATGTGTCCATCCCATTTTCTTAAGGATTTTCTCCGACTTTCTCTTCCTATGGAGAATACTGGTTGGTGGTTCAGAAATCTCCAACAACCACCGTTTGGATGTATAAACCCCTGTAAATACTGGGGTAAACTACCAACCTCAACTGGTGATCGCCGGATTTCTGAAGCATCAACAATATTATACACCTCTCCCTGAAGTTGAAGGTTGAAGTTATGGAAGCCTGAACCTTGGGGAAGTTTTCCCTTGTTTTTTTCCATGTTTTGGCCCAATGGAAATGGATCAAGTCTTCAAGCAGCTTTCTAAAAATGCCACGGATCCCCAAACCTTGGAACATACTTGGAATGCCACTCATCCGCTGAAGTTCTTTCCCCACACACCTCAGCAACGCAGGTGTAAGACCCCTGAATCTAACAGCCAGTTCGCCCCTGAAAAATGGTGGCTTGGAAGAGAAGTGTCCTTTTGGGGCCCGGCCTATTTTCAGGGGCAAACTGTCAGTTTTCGGGAGCAGTACACCCCTGAAAATGAAGATTGGACAACCGGAAAATGGGACTCTACAATCCTTCCTTTTTTAAAAACAGCATCATTTTCAGTCCTTCCGTCTAGGAAAGACTTGTTGAGGTGTGCTACCCTCCCTGAAACTAAAAGCAAAAGCACCTGAAAATAGGCCATCATCCCACAAGGAAATTCATCTTCCAACTCCATGGGTTTTCCAGTGCTATGTTAGTTTTGGGGAGGATACTCCCTGTGATTTGGAATCGCGGAAAACCCTCTCCCCAGCTTCCTGGCTCTGTCAATATCAATGGATACAGCTCGGTGAAGAACCATGAATTGCCAACTGCCTGTGTTTTTGACAATCTCTAACGCTGCTTACTGTATAGGTTGTTAGGCTGAACAAAATATTATTAAGATGTCCACATCTTGGGATGCTCCCCAAGAGTGGCAAGTGACCCTTTATATCTAGGTAAATGTAAAGAATGCCTCACTGCTACTGGGTGGGAGGGAGCATCCCAAGATATAATAGAATCAATAAACTAACAGTACCGTTGGAATGGAGGTGCTGAAAGCCCAGAGACATCCAGTAACAACATCCGCCAAAACCAGATATGAAGCCGGATTGCTCTCTGGCTCACAGTCGAAGATTTAGAGTAAAATCATATCACTCCCCCCGCCTTCGAATATGAAATTATTGCCTATAAATAGCTAGTTTTCCTTAAACTAGACCCTCATTGCTTGGTAGGAAACGAAACATGCATGATTGAAAAATCACAGAAATATATTTCTGCCACATATTCACCAACAAACCTCACCACCACCCCGAAAAAAAAACGCCAAGCAAGGAACGCGGTAATGGTCTTTCGTGCTTTCTTCATCTCTGCAGAAAGCTGAAACACTTCACCTGAGCTTTGAAAAAAGGGCCTCGGCCTCTGAGGCTCTGGCTGTTTAGGGCTTTGGTTGGGGATGAAATCCTACCCAGTTATGTGGGGATTATTTTTGTTTCACCATTTATCCAAGGATCCCGGCATTAAACAATCACAATTCAATGGAAACTAAGGCCCGGTTTTGTTTTTTTTGCGTGGCTCACCTGAAAATCATGATGAAATAGGAGGTTTTGTGGATGCAACTTGATTTCTATAGTGCGAGCCAACTTAGAAAGAGAGATGGCTCGAAAGATAAAGGAAAAGTTGAAATAGGTTTCCTAACTACACTCTGATACACTAAAGAAAACAACATTTGAACACGTGTTTCTAGGATTTTATCAAGTCCGGGGGTCTTCAATGGTTCTGCTGCTATGAGATCATTGTTCCATACAAAAAAACTGCATATTTACGCCATCACCATCTGCAACAAAGTGGAAAACCCCATCCCCCAACCCCAACCATGGCAGTTGCTCATTGCTTCGTCATGTGTTTTTTTTCGAGCAAGATAGTCATCCCTTTTGTCCTTTCCTCACTCGCTATTGATCCAATCACCATCTGAGAATGGTTTCCATGAAACTTAAATTACTTTACGTTTCGGAGGTGATTCTACATTCCAATCATCCAGGGTGACAATTAGAAAAATGGATCCAAAACCTGGTAAACCAAACATATATAGCTAAACATGGAAAATGGACCCCAACTGGAAGATGTAGGAACCCAACTTGAAAGTGGATGAGTCCATGGGGATTTTCCAGCCTGCCAAATGGAGGTCTGAAGCTTCAATTGAACGTCCTTTTCAGTGAATCCTTAAGGAAGCTAAGCAAAGATCTGAACAAGTATGAACAATGACAGCTTCACTCACCATGTTGAGGTCATTGTTTGTTGTTTTTTTTTGTGGGGTGGGGGTGGGGGGGGTAAATGAATGATTAAGGTCAGTGGGATTTGCTTCTCATCTGGCGGCTTTGGGGGCAAACTGGCGTTTGAAAATTGAAGTAATTGTCAAAAATGCACATGCACAACAACGGCAGTCCATTCCCTGGTGAAGTAGTATAAAAGAAAGGAATCAAGTCTTTTTATAAGGTACGTTTCTTCTTTCGATTTTCTGCTTTAAGGAACATCCACCAAGAAATCTCGCCAATCTCTCTCTGTACCAATAAAAAGGGGACTACTCTTTCAGGGTACTCGCAAGCATTCCCCAAGTAAAAATGGACTGACTCACCGTCCCTTCCAACTGTTCTTTCGACATGATACTTGACAAGTTGAGTTTGCCATCCTTGTTGCCATCCATGCTCTCCATACGGTCATAGAACATCTCTAGAAGCCGTAGGTCCTGAAAACCATCAACAAAAGAAGCTGAACTAAATGTTCGCGTATGATGCCATGTCATTGGTTCATCTAGTCTAGAGGACCATGTCCCTGGTTTATCTAGTCGTGGTTCCAAATGAAGATCTTGTTGCATTATGTTGCATATATTCTGAGCGAATCTTATCATATTTCAGCTAGCTCCAGTCTCTCCTAACAGGAAACTTTTCCCAGATTTGTTCTGTTTCCTTTCTTTGAAGCTGGTTATTACCAAAATGTTGTGTTCTTAAGACATGAATGTATTCAACAAGCTTGGGCCCCTTGAGCTACAAAGCTTCATATGTTTGATAGGTCTCAGTCCTTTCCAACATGGCTGCAAGAGCAGGATCTTGGAAAGATCATGAAAGATCATAAAATACCCAGGTCTGAAACACAAAAAACCACCTGAAGATCGGCCGAATCCCAAAATGAAAGTAGATTGATCGTCTCCCTTTCCCAAATTTTCAGGTCTGAACATGGGTTTTAGGGAGGGTACCCAAACAATAACTCTGAAGTGTGATATCAATCCGAATCCGAAGAAAAATGAATCAACCTAGCATTAATTAGCAAATTTTGTTAAGATCCCAGGTGGTGATATAGCCAGATCTCTGAACCATCAAATCCGTATGAACTTGCCGCTTTCAAAGGTAACCCCATCTTTTAAGTAGCAATGATCATGTGAACCTTTCAACAAAGTTAACCTTTCAAAAACTTAACATATCCTTTCCTAAAATTGATGTTTGGAAGATGAAGAACATTCCCTCTTAATTAAAATGGTCCCTTATTTCGTTAAATTTTCGTGGGAGTCAAACGTAACGGAGTCCAACCACCTCAGAGGTTTGGAAAAGGGAGGACCCCTTTTTTGCCGCCCATGTTCTGGGTGTTTTCTTTAGGATTGAAAAGAGGAAAGAAGTAGTTGGTGGTTTCGACCCAACCCAATCTATACTTGGATGTCCCGTTGGAAGTTAGTAAATAGTTAGGATCAGTAGGTTATAAGTTATAACATGTTATAACCCCAACTTTCTCTCCATGTATAAGTATAGGTGAAATAAGCCTACTAACCTGTTTCTAAATTCCTGGGACATCCAAGTAAAGATATTAGTTAAATTGGATCCTTTCCCCAAATGGGGATGAAGATTAAAAACTATTTGAGTTGCCACCACTTAGACTACTAAAAAACACCAGGGAACGATCACATCACATATCAGACTTTTCACGGGAGGGGAGATGTTCGTTCCCTGAAAGGATTACTCAACACCATGGTCCTCATGCCACGATTAGCTTCCTAAATATGACTTGAGTTATATTAACATTGGCCTCCAACAAAAACCTTGAAAACCTCCATGTAGCCTGCGGAGATTGTTCATTTGAAAGCCCAGCAACCTTGTCAGGATCAATCTTGCCAATCTTCACCAGCCTCAAAAGATATCACATAAACAATGACTCCACGGCATTGACGGCAAAAAAATTCGAACTGGTGAACCAAATTTGAGATGCTAAAAATGACCATCCCTGAAACTAGCTGGCCTTAGTGTCAGGGGCGTTTGCTGTTAGTGTCAGGGAGGATATCTGCAGAAATACTGGGGAAAAATCAGTGACCAACCAACTTCCAACTTGGATTATGTAGGATTGAATCGCCTTCAACTTCCAACTTTTTTTTGCCTCCAAAAAAAAAACACCACCAGAAATGGTAATTTAAACAAATGCCAAGCCATGTAGGTTTCAAACAAAAAACATCAAAAAACTGGTGCGAGCCAGCTGGGCGAATCGCCATCTGTGATTTGGAGGTTTGTTTTTGCCGCTGGGCTCCGCCAATTGGGGATGCTCTCCCCTTTCAGGATTCCAGTGGTTTAAGTGGGAAGGTCAAGCTTGGAAAAGTCTCGGAAAATATCCACTGGAATCCAAACGCAAAAAAAACTGATTTAAGTGGAGTCCATAAAAATTACCGAATAGTTTATATATGTTTATATAAACAGCCCTGCCAATTTTTTTTTTGCTCAACAGAATTTAGGAATCCCTGCATGCTGAGGATGAACTCATGCTTGGTAAGGTGGCCTGTGCCGTCCCTGTCCTCGGTGGAAGAACGGGCCACCGGATTTTTTTCGGCGGCAAAAAATCAGTCGAAAATTCCCATAGCATCCATGGGACCGGTGTAGTTCCTTACATTTACCATAAAACTCAACCAAATGTAGGTAAATATACCATACATGGATGGTATGGGATTGGTGCGAAAAAAACACGTTCCCCGCCTAAAGTTCTAAAGTTTAACATGCTTCACCTGAAAATGGCACCAATAGGAATAGGAGATTCCGGTCTTGGCAACCACCATGTTTTGATCATTTTTAGGTTCCGTGTTCAACTTGGGGAGGGTTGTGTTTTGTGTATTGCTACTTTCATTTTCAAGAGTTTCACAAAAACAAAATTCAACCATGGCTGTGTGACGACGTTGCTCATGTCCGTAATGTGTCCTGATTCGGATGAATCATTGTACACCCTGTATACATAGAATATCAAACACAAATATCAAACATGCAATCAATAAAGACTATAATTATGCATATGTAAGATGGATTGCCACCTCCACAAAATCACATCATCCGAAACAGGAGTATAGGGATATATCACTTGCTGCCTCTAAGCAGCAAGTTTAAGTCCAAGCATCCAAAGACCGTAAGGTCTCTTCGTTATAACATTTCTCAAAGCACACCAACTGTTTCATCAGACCTGCACATCGAATCTGATGAGAGGTGGTAAATGCCAACATGTGCGTGGAAATGTTGTCACTCATGGTTGATTGGTGGTCTACTATGTTTACAGTAGAAATCCCTTTGATACAAGATTCCTAGAATCCTGGAATACCAAAGCACCAGCATCAACCACCAACTAAATCAATTACTGGTCAATAATGATTGTGCACATGTTTGTGGTCGTGTATACACTGGAAATTCAATCCATTGACTATCTTTTAGATAGTTGATTTATCAAATTTGGGATTATTTACGCCAAACTAGTGTTTATAATTTCCCACTTTTTTTGGTGCTGTTCAACTAAAAAAAAAAGCAAACCATGATAATGGTCCGATGACCGGTGATTTTGGAGGCTAGCTTCCTACGACGCCTGTGATGAAATGCGAGGATTCCAGCCAGGTCATTTCACGACGAAGAACCCTGTGAATACCTTCAAGGTACAATTATTCACATGGTTTGATACCATCAAGGTACACTTTTTTAAACAAATGAGGTAAAATGTGTGCTCCCTCCCTTTGGATGACACCATGAAGTCATCACCTCGTCGTTCTTCGGCCAGCACTCCGACGTCATCGACAATAGCAGCTAACCTGGGGCGCGGCTACATCCACGGCTCCCCCCACATCGCTCCTGTCACCCTACTAGGAGGTCCCAGGAAGTTGGTAAATGGTTAGCAAATGGCTGATAACCTATATTTATAAATGGGTTATATTGGGGTTCTAACATGTTCTAACCCATTTACTGACCTTTTGCTAACTTCCTGGGACATCCAAGTAGTCTTCCAAATACCTTGTGAGGATCCGGGGCGTTTGGGGCCCCGGGAATGCCTCGAGATCCTCGCTCGGCCAAAAAAAAGAAGCTACGAGGTAAGACTGCAGGACTTTGGAAGACTAGACAATTGTTTTGTCCCAAGAGGCTACACTACAACTGTAACTAAAAACTCACGAGCCCGTTGAAACCGAACTTCATCTTTCCAATCTTTGAGAAGAGTGATAGTGATGGTGTTTTTTTGGGAGGCTTGGCGCTTCCCACTTGAGTCAACAAAAACTTGCTAAAACTTGCAAACTATTCGAAATCAAACTGTCAACCAGAGGAGATGGGAGACAAGAAAGGCTTGCTAAGATTGTTGCATATGCCATTTCAATGTCATCATGCACCAAAAAAATGATCAAATAGCACAACCCCCCCCCCATTATTGCGTTTTTTTTTTGGGGGGGGGCAGCTTGGAGGATACATCATTCCACCATGGCGCCATGACCTATACTCAAACTCTATAGGGTTTCTTGCACCTGGCGGCTTAGAGATTGGATGATATTAATGCTGACAAATGAAAGAACAACGTATACTCACAAAGTGATGGATCCTATAGAAAAGAGCACCGGTTGAAGTTATACTTACAGACTCTTGGAGGGTGATTCCACAAAGGGGCTCACCACACTTGATGTCTAGTCTAGCTATTGAAAGGAAGTGTTCTTTAGGTTGAACATGGTTGAACGCTTTTGTGGCGTTCATCGTATGGTGGAACAGTGAATCATGTGACATTGGTACCTCCGTCAAAGCTGTTTTAAAGTTCCCCAAACATCTAGAGAAACACTGGAGCTGAAAACGATGGTTTCCAAAACGCATCTGTGGCTGGCCGGGCTGGCCCCATTTTCAGGTTAAACCTTAGGTTTCAGTACTCCATCGTAATTGATTGACTCCAAAGCTCCGGGGATAAAGTTGCACTATTGGTTTCCAAATTGATTGGGTAGCCTTCCAATAAAATCCTCCTGGTGCAAGATTCATTAACAAAAACGCTGGTGCAAAAAAAGGTTCCCATATTGAATGATGAGAATCCCTAGTTAGAAGGAGTAGTATGTTGCCCGAGTTCAATATACTAAGGGCTGCTTCTAAAGTGCTCCACTAAAATGGGAAAAGACTTCAACTGGATGAAGTTTGCTCCTTTTCCCCGATCACATCCCATCAAACTCTGTCATGGCTTTGAAGGAGCAAACAAAAAATAACTGTTTCAATGTTTCAAGTCATCATTTCCCACGAAAAAAAAAACTGTTTTTTTGCGTGCAAAGCCACAAACTCACTGAGAGCAAAATGTGAACACTTGCCCAAATCAAGGAACCAGTCTTCCTCAGCCAAAAGTGCTGTGCCGTGACTTGAGACAAGTAAACCACGATTTTGGGACCTCCAAAAAATGATGAAGAAAAAAAAACATGGATGTGATTTGAGTAGCATGAGGGGACTAGGATACCCCTTCAATTTTGCTTCAGAAATTGTCATCCAAATTTTAGGCGACGAAAAATTGACATATGAGGCTTCTCGGGTGTTTCAATTGCATAAGCTGAATCCACACTTGCAGTATATCAAGAAGAGGACCGGGTTCTGATCGGCACATGGAAATGGTGGTAACTTTGTGTCATTCTCAGCGACCTTTTGGTTCACTGATAAAATTGAGGTACGAGGCATCTGGCCAAATAAAAGTCAAGTATACACGTTTGTTCCAGAAACTTCTGGAAAATCCAGAAACAATCAATCAAACCATCACTAGTTGGTGGTTTCAACCCATTTGAAAAATATGAGTCATATTGGATCATTTCCCCAAGTAGGGATGAACATCAAAAATATTTGAAACCACCAACCAGATCACCATTCTACCGTATTTTCATCAGCCCTTTAACTTCCGCTTCCACTTTCGGTCAAGTGTCTCTGTGGAAACAGTCTTGTCGCCATAGCCCACTGTGGTAGCAGTGACCATCACATACCAAATTGCAGTCCACATATCCCATTCTGGCTCGACAGCCACAAAAATGCACGCCGAGACCGCCTCGCAACGGGACAAATTTCCACCGTGAAGTCCACATTCCACCATCGTACTGAAAAGAACCCATGCAAGACTAAATTTCAAAATCATAAATAATGATATAAATAAAAGAATTACAAGAGTTGCGACATGTTGCGACCTAAAAGGCCAAAATATATTTACAATTTAAACCAGAAGGAGGTGTGGTTTAAAAATGTTCATCCTGACCAAAGATTCTGAAAGGGATTTGTACTATTATAATGCATTCGTTCAAAAAAAAAGGTATGGCGCTTGCATGTCATTTGGAGACTTGATTTCGGCACCTGAAAGATCAGCAGGATAATAATAGGACCAATCCTAAGCACGAGATAATTGGAGAATGGATTGCATACTTGGAGACTTCGCCCAGTTGGTAAGTGCTTAGTACACCCCTGAAGATTAACATGGCCCACAATCATGGAGGTTTAGAAGATCATGTTACTTTCTAAATGGGTGATTTGTAGGTTCCATCTTCATCTTCCAGGGTGTAACCCCCATTTATAAGCCATGAAGTTCGGCCATTTGGAAGGGGTCCCACAACACGATCCTTAGGGGACGAAAATGATCACCATGGTTATTAAGCACTTACAAGTCCAGGGATGATCCTCCAAGTACGGAAATTGGGCAAACAAAACAATCAAGAATAGGCAGCTGGCCCTTAGTAAGGAGGGAAATGAATCCTCCTTAATCACCATGTATAGCTTCATTTCCTCATTCCCTACTCAAGGGCCAGGGTATGATTAGACTACCAAATGTGAATATGTCTATAATTAAATTGTATGATTCGAAATGTGACCGTATAGATAGCTGTAAATGCCAAATGAAAAAAATTAAAAAAACAAGTTTTAATTGGAAGTGTCATAAAAGAAAAACCCTGCTGCTTTCATCCTGGATGCCTTCATTTAGATTCATTGCTTGTTAACCTGGCGCCTGAAAAACATCCCATCCCGAAAGGATGGGCGTCCCACTTGGACTGCAGGGATATGGATCATTTCGGAGGGTATGGGGTGTATCAATTCCAGATTGCTAGCCTCTACTGGAAGTCAGTGTTTGACGGCTGTTATGCTTACATCTTCCTGAGGAAAAAAACAGCTCCAAAACAATTCTGTCTTCCAAAAAGCAAGCATGTACCCTTGAACCCTTCTCAAAAGTTCCTGGCTATGCATAGTCTGTTTGAGGGAGGTTCTACTCAAAACTACAAAAGTATTCAGGGTTCACAGAAACTACCTGGAATTGTTGATTTTTGACGATGGATTTCTAAAACCTCTCTGTGTAAACGATGGGGTATGGGTGTATGACATTGTTTCGTGCCAAATATTCCAAAATTGCAATCACCACTTCACTTGCTGTTGATGGCAGAAATCCTGCTGACCAGTTGAGGTTGGTATAGTTTACCCCAGGATTTACAGGGTTTATACATCCAAAACGGTGGTTGGCCTTGGGATTTCAGCCATCACCAAGCTGCCACCACCAACAACGAGACGCTGCCACTACCAAGGAGCAACCCTTTGCCAAAGAAAATCAAAGGGCGACGAGGAACTTTGAAATCTGCAATGCCTTTTGCCGGATTTGTTTGAATCCAAGAAATCTCCAACAGGACCCACTGAACGGACCCCTAAAACTGAGTATCTAATATCTCTAGCACCTTACTTAGGGGGTCCGTTGGTAAGGTCCCATTCAATTTTTCATGGATTGATCGTTTGGGACAAGGACAGCTTCAAAAAGTCTGTTGAAAGAAAAAAGCACCCTTTTCTTCGTCCTGACCCATAAACCACAATTCTACCTAGTTATCTAAAAAGGGTTCTTTGATGTGCCAGAATGTTTTTTTTGTTGGGGGAAACTTTTTGGTGGGAGGTCAGAACGTTTTGAGGATCCTGCTGCTACTAAAATCGCTACGTTTTATATAGGAGGAAAATACATCATCCAAAGCTCTGCGTAGCACTCCCCTTAGGTATGAATGGCTCGACAAAAAATATAATGTCCACATCTACTTCTGATGATGACATGAATAAACCTAGAATCATGTTGTATACATATATATATATTTAAAGATGTATATCATATTCTGGAAGACCAAAACCAAAGTAAAATGAGCTATAACTCAAAAACTGGTGCAGGATCTCTTCCATATATAAATAAATATATATATATATACAACTAAAGATCCATTGTGCATGTGCCAGCTATGCAATCCACTGAATGCCATCCACGTGGCCATTTCCTGTGATGTCCACCTGAAGATCCAAAACAATTTCCAAACAAGCATCAAAATCGACATGAACGGTGGATCCGTATTGGGAATGCAAACAATTGCTGATTAATGGCTGGTTTCTAGTGGAGTAGTCCAAATTCTACCATCATTTCAATGGTAACAAAATCACATCTCAAAACTACAACAAGGCGATTTTCACGACTCATCAGAAACGACGGATTACATCTACAGGGTTTTCAAGGACCCTAGTGGCGCACTCAAGTAGTAAACCATTCTTATTGGGGGCATTCAAAATCCAAACCATCAAGGGCCCTGGTTTCTGCGGCAGTGCAGGAATTCTTTTTGATGGAGGCATCGCCCAGATCCAAGGGAGGGCCATATAGAATAAAAGCGGTTTTTGTTATACGTCCCCATTATGTCATCCTTAACCATCATACAAAATAGGTCGATTAATGTTGATGGCCATGATGGTTTGGATCATGTATATCCTTTTAAATCTGGCCATTTTTGGTATCTATGTTAAATTTCTGAAGTGTTTTATGAGTGAAACCACCTAGTGCTGGTATCATGGCTGGTCAATCTACAAATTTCCAACGTACACCCCTCAGAAAATAAGGGTTTCATAAGGCCCTATTAAGGAAACTCGATGCTTAATAAGCCCTTAATAAATAAGGCCTTATTTCGAGGGGGGGGGGGGCATAGGGCCATAGTGGTATTTTTTGGCAGGTAAAATCGGCCCAGCTAACAAGGGATTACCCACGGACACTTTGTTGATTTCTGGCATGTTGGCTGCCAAGGGGCGTAATGGGCCGGCAGCAAATATTCCACCAATTCACGCGATTTTTTGAAGAGCGGTTGAAAGACCTGAAGCTGTGGTTTAAAATGGTCATAATAATCTTAAAAAAATCAAACAAATAACCAAAGTGCCAGAAAAGTGCCAGATATGTAGCAACAAGATACATTCCAAATCAACAAAAACCCCACAGTTTTTTTTTGCATAAAAATAGGAGTCTTTGCCAAATAATGGATCAACATAAAAGATTAAAAAAAAAACAAGCCACTGACCACCAACCAAAACACCAAAACCCTTCAGGTTTTTTACATCCCCGGGTCAACCACAAAACCATCCAACCATTCGACCAACTTCCCAGATTATCATTTCGAAATGCTTACCCCCCATCCCAATGGAGAGCAAGGGGTCTCACTTGGGCAAATGAGACAGTTTCGCATACTCCTAGAAATGTCTCCCACCTCGTTTTGAACTTGAAGACTTGGTGGACTGAAACCCAGTTTTAGCTACAAAAAAGACACCATGATTTCTCAGCAAAGAAACGACGTCCACGATTTGAATGATCTCACCAAAGACCAGAACGATGCCCACCTGAGTTTTGCTCTGCTTGAGATGGATGGATTGATACTCCGAAAAAAAAAAGAGGGATAGGGCACAATGCCACAAAAAAAACAGGACAACACATGACAACACTCAACACATGAACTGATACTTCCCATCACTTGCAATATATATGTGCTCTCCAGCCTTCCATCTGTTTCCCCGATATTTTGTGTGGCGACCCATCTAGTGCTGCAGTAGTGATGCCCAAAGTGTGCCAGTTAAAAGTCAAAAGCATCAAAAGGGTATTTGCCAAACTTAAGGAAACCCAAATCACATATAGAAATCATGGGTTTTAGTTGGACGCCAGTGGCTTTTTTTCGATCCTTAGTTTTGAGATTATACGCCCCATCGGATTCCGGATCATCATCTTGATGTTATTATATTGACCTGTTTGAGTTTGATCAACATCAGCGATGGGTTGTGAATCGCAAGGGTGGCAAGGGCTGCACTTGAGGAAGAAAAACAGTGCCAAATGGTTTTTGAAAGTAGCTTGGGCTTGTGCAAAAAATTAGACTATCTCCGAAAAAATGAAAATGATATACATCATAAATACAAAGCCTGGGGATGTCTGCTAAGCAGGGTTTCAACCATGCAGTGATGTACATGCAATCCGTCAACATGTAAATACGATCGAACACCTAGTGCCTTCAAACTTAGAAAATATCCGATTAATAGCGGCGCAAGTGCGTTTGCGATGCATTTAATAATGTGTCAGTTTAATAATGTGTCAGTGGATGTTTAAACATATTTCAATAATGTACAGTATGTTTCATACCGTTTCATTCTTGAATACATCTGTCTATCTGTCTCATATTCCGAACACGTCTCCTCACCAAAGGATCTCCAGTGTCACGATTTTGACCCTGGCCATCCTTGGCCACCTATCTATAGATCCATAACAAAGCCACCAGGATGAAGAAAATTCCCACCAACTGTGAGTACCAAAGGGTGGGAGATAGATCTCCATAACCTCAAGTTTTGCGGAAAAAAATCTCACAAATTACATCACTTCTGGGAAGAAGTTCTTGTCTTGACACATGTTGAGAACAAAATTTAATAGGCATCCGGCATCCTTCCGAAGTGAAAGTCGAAGTCCGAAACTCTTTAGATCTCCATTTGCATCACAATCGCTGCATTGATTTTTAACCCGCGAGGCTTGGAGTGACCCACCAGTTTCTGATCGCTAAAAACTGACAGTTTTTAGGCCCTGAAAATACGGGAAATCCCCAAAGGAAAGGATCGTCTTCCAACCATCCAACCATCCATTTTCAGGGGCGTTTGCTGTTAGTTTCGGGGAGGGTAGTTGACTGTTGGTGGAAGAGGGATACACACCAGAATGTAATATATGTGTGACTTTTTTCCCCCTCTTCCAGGATGGGTTCCGGGAGGAATCCTCTATACCAAACAAGTAATAAACCTGGATGGTCATTGATACTGCTGGGAGGGGCCACACCCAAATTATACTATCTAGCTCAGTTGGCTCGAAAGGATCCAAAAAGCTGTTACCCACCTGAAGTTTCACAGCTCGCCCCTGATAAATCTGATAAAGTTACCGGGTCCAAAAAGGAAGTTGGATCGTCTTCCAGTCCTATCATTTTTCAGGGGTTTTCTCTCGCTGTGAAACTTTTGAGGGTGTATCCTCCCAGGAAGAATGAATGGATACCTGGTATTCCGCCACCGCCGCGACGTTCAAGTCTCAAATGAGCAAGCCAACATCTTATCTATGCCAATACCTCCCAAGCGCCCAACCCCGTGGAGAAATAAGGCCTTATTAAGGGCTTATTGACCATTCGTTTGCCTTGAGAAGGCCTTATCAAGGGACAATGGTGTTTAATCCTTTATCTTCAGAATAAAGCCTTATGTATCCTTATGTCCTGGAGGGAGTGGGCATTTTCGGGGTGGGCAAAAATCCCTATGAAAACCGACAGTTACAATAGTCATCGGCCGGGTTGCAAACAACATCTAATGAGAAAAGGTAAGGAAAGAATATCATGGGAAGTAGTTCTGTACTCTAAGGACATCGGTCGCACATAAATTACAGTGTTGATACGGCACTCATTTATCTCATTAATCCACTCTTGTAGGAATATACCAGTTCAGGACGGCAAGTAATCTCACACCAAGTGGCCCACAGTGGACATGGTCACCATGGAGAAATATATGGATTGATCCCATGTCCATCCTTCCACATTTGTGAAGAAAATCACCTTGGTCAGCAAAAGCTGTTAAAATACGTTGGAATCACCAAAAAATAGGAATTGTAGTCAGTTTGCTTTTTGTCTCGTGGTCACTCATTTGACAATCAAATCGGAATGATGCCACGTCTCTTGAGACCTTAGCGTGTTGAAATTCGACAGACTAAGAAAGCCCTAGACCTGTGATATCAGATTTTCCTTCAACTGTTCATACTTTTCTGCATTCAGTCAACCCTTCCTATCGCGGGCGTGTGTCATAGAAATTGGGTCGTAAACCCCAACATGTAACCCCAAACCGATGTGGACAATACTTAACACAAGGATATCAAAGAATAGTGCCTATTGTAGGTCCGCTGAGGTTACGATTGGGGGGTAAGGAGACTTTTTCCGTGAATTTGTTTTAACATCACCTGTGCTAATTACATCTCCGCGTTGTGGTTTTCTTTTGTTTGAAATGTGTCATCGTCAAAATAGTTTGTCTTAAGCTGAACCAACGTCATACATCCACCCCAACCAGACTTAACAAAGCATTTTGACCAAAGCAACTTGAAACAACTTGCTACAGAGTGAATTTTGGCTAAAATCTAAGGCTCTTTCTCATTTAGTCTCGGGAAAGACTATGGAAATATATTCCCTTGGGAATTCACGGGGTGCACTGGTGCTCCCCAATTTTATAGCTATAAATCCTGGGAGTGCAGGTCACCCACTCAAAACAACCTCTATAGAATTGAGGTGCACATGTTTTATTTGACCCCATTTTCTCTATAGAATCGTGGCACATGAGTGCACTTTGGCAGAGGGATGGAGATATATACATCATTCACGTCCCCTTGACTCCTGCATTTTCGGTGCCCCCCAGTGCATCTGAGGTGCTGCAAAGGCATTGTACAAGATCAACCTTAAAATAGGAGCCACTAGGCGGCGTGGATAAGTCATGCAACATCATATCATGTTGCCATGGAGTCCATGCATGGTATTTTCATCTGTTGATTTCTATGATTCATGTAGGTAAATGATATATCATACCTTGATCCTGTGGGTTTTGCAGTTGTACGTATTGTATTGCACTACAAATGACAAAGTTCAGGGTAAATAATGGTAGGTGCGATGTAGGTGCGATGTTTCCTACCAAAATAAACGAACAAAAATCTATCAGGGTGCATTGTTGTCGCTTTTTGCCAACCTTTGGAATCATCCCCCTACTAAACCGATATAGTACCTCTTGGACTACGCACTTTTCACAACAGAAACACCGCGCAAACAAAAGCATAACATTAGCTCACGTTGACAGATACTTCACTGGTGTATGTTATATGGATTTGCTAGGTTCAAACTTTCAAACAAACGTCTTGAGCAGAAACAAACATCATCCACCTATCTTGTCTTGAGCCAAGTAACGTGAAGAGCGGCACCAACACGGCACTCTCAGTGAGTTTACCTTAAGTGATTTCTTTTCTTCGGTACTCTGGATGGCCTCAACTGTGAATTGTCTCCATCCTAATTGTGAATTGTTATATGGTAAGATTTGCTTGTTATTTAGATTCCTTTCAAAAAAAAAAACTACAGTCTTCCCAAAACGTGACGTACAATACCTACAGTAATTGAATAGAACATGGGAAAAAAACACAACAACACATTGAAAGTCACAGTTCACAAGTCCAAGTGAACCGAACCATTAAATCCTCGTTCCTGCTCGGTTTATTTTGAGAGTTCTTATCCAGGTGTTCTTATGATTCATTTTCACTCATTTTTTGGTTGGTTGTGGTTGGTGGTGCTGCAGCATAAGGGAACCATCCTATGCAAACGATAACCTTGCTGGGGGACGATTCGGAGACATCAACCACCGACGTTTGACGATCATAGCCTCAATACGATGCCTCTGATCATTGTAAAAACTGTTGATGGCTGTAATCCTGCACCAGTTGAGGTTGGTAGTTGATCCCAGTATTCTCAGGGTTTTTATACATCCCAGGTGGTTGTTTGGGATTTCTTCCATCAACAGTAAGTTGTGTATGCGCAACAACCAGGCTTTTGAAGCTCCTAAAAACCACTGTTGTAAACCCTGCCAACACTAGAGCATAATATAACAAGCACCAAAAACATGTGGCAACAACAGCAACCAACAGAAACATCTTTGTCATCGTCATAATCATCATCATCATCATCAGATCTCCAAAAACTTCCGTTGGCCAACCTATACTCTCTCTGGCACCGTCCCTGGTGCTCATCTTCCTCTAACTCCAGGCACTGATCCGATGATGAATTGTTCGCAGGAAAAAAAGCATGGTACAACGGAGCCCACTTGGTTTAACCACGGGCGAGTTGATGAGTGCCCCTGATTTGGTTGCGGACAGAAAACGCCCATCATACTGCTGATAAACACTGCTGCCCAAAAGGGAAACTAAAATCTCAAAGTATATAAACTGCGAGGAAAAAGTCATGCTGAGAAGCATGATATGACATATGCAATGAAGCACGTCTTTGAGCCCGAGACATGCGGCACATGCATGCCAATGCTCTAAGTAAACCTCGGTCTCCTTGTGTTTGGCACCAGACATGGAAATTACACTATTAAACTTTCATTGTTCACAAAATCCGAATTCTCCAACACCTCTCTCTTTCTACACTCCTGGAATTAGAAAATCCATCCTGCAACGTTGATTCCAACTGCCGTTTTGCCGATGCGACACCTCGGAACCGAGATCCACATCCACCGGGGCCATCCGCCTTGTGCAGTGCCGCGGAAAAAGCCGCTTCATGGAAGATGCTTCCACAGTAAAACCTGGTCGAAGTTTGGGCCGTCACTTAAGGGTGGAAAATTTCCTGGTAACATTAGAACCCCATTACGGATCCATGGGACTATTGTATATTTACCTACATGAATGGTTGATTTTTATGGTTTTCATGTAGGTATTTTTGCCATACATGGATCCTATGGGAACTACATTGGTTGAAGGCAACAGCTCCTTCCTGAACATGAGGGAATGGAAAAAAGCCTTTCCCTTTATAAAGAATTTCTCAGTGAGTTGTTTTTTTTCAGGCAGGCTATTTCGTATCTTAATTTGTTTTATTTGTTTTTTGTTTGAGATTTCCAGGGTTACTATAAGATATATTTGTAGAAATGAAAAATAAAATATAGTATATATATATATATTAACATATGCGTATCTTAAATACAAAAGCACTATTTGCAAGCACTCACTGTCCTGAATTTAGCAGTTTGAGGGAAGGTTTCCTGCTTATCACCTGCTGCTTTCCACTTTTTCCCGTGTTCCCAAGAATACGATGACTACCATACACACATGACATAATAAATATGTTTTTCATGTATACACATATTTCGTGTCAGCCAATGATTGCTCCATGATTCAAGCCGGTGGTTTTACTCCTACCTGGAAAGAACGTGAACGTGTGAGCAACAAAATAGGCGTTCTTTACGGACAAAGGTGCCTAGAGTAATACTAATAACAATAATACTCTTATCATTCTATTACTATTGTTACCCCTAGGATCCATACAGGATATAACTATTTACCTACATTTTTGGGTTGATGTTTCTGGGAAATGTTGGGCAAATATACCGCAACTAGATCTTGTTGGGTTATTTATATATTCTTTGTTCTTCAAGAACCGGCCAACCTGACCAGCCAACCATTAGTCTGAGAAGTTGTTGATTC
Organism: Breviolum minutum Mf 1.05b.01; assembly: GCA_000507305.1. Taxonomy (NCBI): domain Eukaryota; class Dinophyceae; order Suessiales; family Symbiodiniaceae; genus Breviolum; species Breviolum minutum. The sequence continues at coordinate 531,062 of DF239121.1, forward strand.
TTGAAATTTTAGGTCATCTAAAAAAATCCATGATGTGGATGAAAAAACCAGGGCTCAAGTTACCCAACTTCACCAAAACAAAAACCACCTGGAAAGGATCGGTGGCGGTGGCGATCCCCACGGTCCATGTATTGCTTGATCATGGCTCCTTAACAAGTCGCCTTACTGCCTTCGTCACCTTTTGGGAGTGGCGTAACGCGCCATCTACCTTCACAACAGTATGTAACCGATCATGCCGGTTTATTTACCGTATACATGTTACCTACTAATTTTCCATAGAAAAAAAACCTTCATGTACAGGACCATGGGGCACTAAAACCTATATTGTTAGAGGTCTTTATGGTAAATAACTTGGTTTTGAGGTGGCCAAAACCTTTGGTTTTGGGGGGCTCATGGTAGGTAAATAGACCGGACTCGTCCCATGGGAATTCTATGCCTTTCACTACGGTGTAAATTGTTGGGGACCTCCACTGGTCCCCCTCCTTTCAACTCCACCAAGATTGGGTGAAAAGTCAAGATGCTGAACAAAAGCGGAAAGCAGCAGCACATACCTTATGTGGTGCATGTGCTGGAAACAAATCAACACATAAGGGCCGGGGGTTTAATAGAACTACCATCAAAAATTGGTTATAATCATCTTTTATGTTTGTTACATCACGGGTCCATGCTAAAAAAGAAGAGATGATGACGATGACGATGACAATGAAGATGACGGTGATGATGACGATGACGATGATGATACTGATACACGGTTCAAAAGCAAGGGGGCTCTTCCATGCCACAAATCACTTCCACCAGTGGCTACAGTACTTCCTTATAGTGGTTGGTGTTCCCAGTCTTATGTCTGTGAATGGCCGCAACATGCAACACCATATCTAGGAACACCCGCATCGAGTACCTGAAAGGCACAACTGGATGCATGCATGCAGTTTCTCAATTCAACACTTGAGTTCCAACATGTTCATTGTTGTTTCCAAAGCTTCGGCTTCAACAAACAGGGTGTTACTCTCTCTTCCTCAAAGATCACAGGAAGAGGTTGATTACCTCCGTTTGAAGCCCCAATGTCCGATATTTGAAGGTCCCCAAGGGGAATCAAGGGGACACGTACTTTGAGGATCATCCCAGTTAGTAAGTGGTTAGTAAGCCAATTTATACGCCATTTGGCCCATTTGGAAGGGGAATACTTACTAACCATGATTATTCACCACTTACTAAATGGGATGATCCTCCAAGTAGCAAACCCTGATACCCAGAATTTCCTGCTTTTCCATTGCTTTACTTATAGGCATCCGCTTTACATAAGCCTCAGTCATGCCTTGTTTTTCTTTTCCTGCTCCACAATGCCACTGAGTGGAGAGTCAACAAACATCAAAACATTGAACCATGATGACGATACATATTTTTCATCCCGGAGGGATTCACCCAATCCAATTTAATCCATTCATCACAAACTCCCTTTTTTGAACTGAAAGACACGTTCTGTTCGACAATCCTACTCCGCTGGGAACTAACATATCCTTGTTCCCAGGGCACTTTTGAAAATGAATGTCCTTTTCTCGTTTGGTGAGATATGTTTTCTCGTTTCCTGGAGGGTAGTCCCACTTCCCTCTGCCTTTTGCTGCCCCCCAAAAAAGCCACCCCAGTTCAAAAATCGAGCAGCAAAAACGCTGTTGGCAAGCCATCAATGAAATCTTCATCCCAGGCGCCAGGGATAAAGCCTTCAGCTAACAGCACAATCCTTGGCCGACACCAAGAACCAAGCACAAGCGACATCAAGCCCAATCCGGCCATCCGATCTAAGTATGTGAATTCCAATGGGGTTCAGCATTTGGATGCATTTGGGACTACTGTCAAATGATTAGTGTGCAATGCTTGAGCCACCCAATTGAAAAATATGCTCGTCAAACTGGAAATCATCTTTCCTCTTAGCCCAGAGTGTAAGTGAATCATTCACGTACAGAACAGTCACCAAGATTTCACCTGACCTTTTCTTGAATAGACATGAAAATGACATGAAATGAATTCAATTACCCTCCCTGAAACTCACGTGAAAATGTTTGGTTTGAAGATAAAATGTCCTTTTAGGATTCGGCAAATTTCCAGGGGCTATGTTGGTTTATGGAGGGTGTATCAAAACCAAATGAGTTCTCATTGTTCGCCTTTTCGCCACTTCGAAGATCAGTTGAAACTTCGCATGAATTGACGTCGAACTTCAAACAAGCGGGCTTTTACTTGCAAATGCCGGGTTGGAATGGGATGGGGGGGGAATACATCAATCCGACTTAATACGATGTTTTGTCTTGGGGTAACTTGACAAAAGTAGCTTGTTTGCACAATCCTTGAGGGACAAAGCAAGTGCTTTATTATAGCCGCATCTGCTGTTGAGTGGCATGATGGTGGGCGGAAGAGACAGAAGTAGCATGCGTTTCATCCTTGGCATGGAGCAAAAGAGAGCGAAGAGTTCACGTTTTAAACTTCCACGAAGCGTGCCCTTGCAAGACTCCAAGACCACTGTCAAAATCAGCAATTCAAGAATCAAACCTTATATATCCACATGAACAAAATAGACTTACTACTTGCCTACTGCTACTGCTGCTACTACTGCTGCTGCTACTACTATTACCCGATTTCAATAGTCAGTGTATATCATATAACAATTACATTGATAATCATTTATAATATATATATATATACATATATATTTCAAACATATACATAGTAGAGGGATAATAGATGATAATAGCACAAACCACGATTTTGACAAACATCTCTTACACAGTGCAGGATTTCGTCAAACCATCAGCTGAGATACCGTTGCAAGGTGGCGAGAGAAGGATCTTTCAGGATCTGTTCTTGATAGTGACATACCTCAGAGCCCACTTGGATGTCCCAGGAACTTAGTAAATTGTGAGTAAATGGGTTAATTTCACCTACTTACTGATACATGGAGTATATTGGGATTATAACCTACTTACATCTACTTACTAACCATTTACTAACTTTCTGGGACATCCAAACAGGATCCATCAACCATCCCTCAACATGATGAAAAAAATCAGGTACAGTACCTAAAATGTAGGAACTGTTCACCTACTTTGAGCTGTATGGATGTAGCTTATGTAAGGGGATACCCACCCCCAAAACAGCCTTATATAAGGTAGAGTAAACCCCTCCATTTTAGGTGCATGAAAGTTTTGGTGACAACATGATGACTTTCGAAATATCTTTCACGGAGACAATTTGTTTAGCTTGGATTTCTTGAAGGTGATTTTTGTTTACGGATTCTACCATGGGGCTTCATCATCAGACGCAAATCCAAGTTAGGTTGTCTGATCTGAAATCTTCAAGAGACCATTCTCACTAAAGACTTGAAGCCCACCCACAAACTTGATGAACAGTTTTTTTCCCGACTGCTGGGATTTCCCTTCACATGTAGCAGCTGCCAGCAGTAGCAAAAAACCATCCAAGTGGATCATGTTTTCAAAAGCCCAGGTTGCTCCCTCCAGCTTCTTCAGTAAGTGCCTCGCACCCACCTCCAAGGTCAATGGGCGTTACGGCGTTACTTCGCGTTACGGAACGGGTGGCCGGTGGCTGGTTGGGGTGGTTTTTGTTTCGCTCCAGCTATCCAAGATGAACTCCCCCACACAAATTGGATGGTTGATACAACGGTTTCTGGAACTATACTATATACAAATGATTCAGTTTTTTTGTTGTTGTGTCGTCATGTTCAAGTTTCCATGTCAATTTCTGAGAAAAAAACGCGGTACCTTCCTGGTTGCGAAGAAAACCACATCAGAAGGCTCAAAAAAGAAGATGACCCATGGTGAAGTAAGTTGCGGGCTGTGCAACCATTCTTTTTATGTAGCTGAACATCTTAGCCACTTCTTGCTTGTGACCTTGAACTTGATACAGTCCCGAGATACTCTTCCTCCCACAATCATGGATTTTCGTAGAAAAATGGGTGTATCTCCATGATGAGTTTTCTTTGATTTAGGGCAATTTTCCACTGAAACAATCCCAAAATGGCGTTTTTTTTTGTCTTGAAAACTCGGCATCCCCAAGCCAGACACCTTGACAGGGTCGTAGAGCAACCTCGCCTACGATTGGGAAGGCCGGTGGAAAGGGTTGAATTCACCCTGCAAAAACTGGTTGGCTAATAGGCATCCTTCTAATGGTTTATGAAAAATCCCCGCATAAATTGGTAGGAGTTCATCCCCTATATACACTAAACAACCAGTTTTTTTTTCATTGCTCAATTATACATGTGAATACATGTGATATGATTAACAAAATATATACATCCGATAAGTAGCCTATGGATCTCAGTAGCTTCTTATGAATGTACTTTTGGCATCTTTGGGCACAACTTGGGGGCTAAAAAATAACTTTGGATTTTAGCGTGTTTTCTGAAGTACTTGGATGTATAGGGTACTTAGTTTGCCAACGCTATCAGAGGCTTCCATCTCTTGGGAACATGATAGTTTGACATGATTGAATCATGAAAATACCTTCAATCAGTGTTGCACAGGCCCAGGAATTAACAAACAAACTTAAACTACAGCATTCAGTTGCTTCCATCTACGTGAAATATCTTGACGTCCTGGACAAGGCAACCTGGGATTTCGTCAACTATACAATTCGATTTGGGTGGTTTATTTGGATATATTAATTTATTGGTTGTGGAGGGGGGGGGCAACTATAAACCCCGTTTTTCGGTGGATCTGACAAAGTGCCAAACTCATTGAGTTCACTTTATTATACTGCCAAGAAAAATCCATGCTTTCACATGTGGCAGAGCACAAGCACTAGCTCGATGCAATGTGACAGCAGACTCATGGGAAGTCCCTCCTCATCCATGAAAACGTTGGATTCCAAGGATTTTATTTCAAAGGTTTGGAAAGTAAACAACGGGGTCGGTATGCATCTAGATGGAATAGGCACGTTCAACTAATGTCAAAGCATAGGACCCCCTTAGTTCTAGTGTAAGGGAAATAAAAGCAAAATGACTCTAGCTCTACAAATCGCATCACTTCTGAGTGGATGTAACTAGAGGGTGGACCTTATATAATAACTAGAGGGTGAGCTCTAAGCATGATGAACTTAGCATTGAAGGGATAGAATCTATGTTACAAATGAAGTGTGTTTGTTGTTGTCATCCTTGCTAAACATTGAGCAGTTATTACATATACAACCTTTGCTTTTGAGTTATTAATTCTTCAATCCTGAGCTTCCCAACTGTTTGATCATCCTTCTGAACCACCACACCTCGAACCTCGTTTTGGGGGCCCGTGACCCCCGTTGTTCGTTGTTGGGGTAAACGGCTGTGTTTCTTGGGAAAGTGAACATGCATCCTTCATCAGGCTTTGCAATTTATATCCCCCTGACTGTGCCCAAGAAAGTTAGAACACGCCAGCATTTCAAATTGCTAAAAGAAGTGATGTAAACCCGCTCTTTTCCCAAGGCACATTTTAGGGATGTTCATGGTAAAACCTGATCACGTGTTGCATGCTTGAAAGACTGAAAAAGGCATTCCAGGTGACATGCGGTTACATGTCTATAGATACTTAATAAGGCATGTTTGGAGTCCTTCTTTCCCGAACACTTAGCGTTTGCGTATGCTATTCTAGTATGAAATGGTTTGGTGAGGGGTTGCGAGTTTGGTGTACGAAATATCTGAATGAATTGAATACTGTATAAACAGGCTATCTTGGGTTGGGAAGATTATATACATCAAAGCTATCATTGAAGTTCTTCCAATAACTTTCAGCAACCCTCCCGAGTTATCTGCATATTGCAGCAGAAAAACTCTGAGAACTCTTGTGATTTGAAGGTTTGGGACATCATTCTGCCTTCTTGTTTCGGAATCATTGCCCTTACCCTACAAACTCTTGCACCTTCCGTTCGGAGAATGAACATCTTGCAGCTTTCCAAGGCTGGTATTTGCCATATAAAAGGACCGGTGCATTGTTGTTGGTTCATACCCCAGATGCTCCATGGGACTGGGCATATTTTCCTAGATTCGGCTTAAATGTTTGAGAAATGTAGGGCAAATTTCCATGTATGGAGCATGTCAGGGATAAGTTGATGGAAGAAATCTGAAACAAACCACCTGAGATGTAGGAGAAACCCTGTAAATAACAAGGTAAACGACCTTTCCCTCAACTGGTTTTCTCGCGGATTTCGAACGAACCACCAACAGTACCAGCATTCCTTTCCCTTTACGGGCCATAGGAGCTCCATAGATAGAGCTTGCGGCCTGGAGTCGTCGTAATCATGAAGAAATTTCTGCGAGCTTTCTTTCCGAAGACACAAATCTGGAGGGTAAAAATGATACATCCCCGAAGTTTAACATCTCGCCGCTGAAAAATGATGGTTGGAAGACAAGTCTTTCCTTTTTGGGACAGATGGTAATTTTTCAGGGGCAAACTGTTAAACTTCCGGGGGGTATTCCTGAAAAAAATCCGAAGCGAAATGGGACCCCTTATTTCAAGGAAATCTAGGTTGGTGAAAAAATGTAATTTGGCCGATTGGAGGATGTGACCTGATGGTATCTGCTCTTCCTCCCACAATCATGGTTTAGTGGAAAATAGGTGTATCTCCAATATGAGTTTCCTTTGACATCCTTTGACATTAAATTTAGGGCAACTTTCGACTGAACCATGGGAGAAAGGGTAGTTGTGGGGGTTCTGACATGATGTCTCTACCACCCTGCTACACCTCAAGTAAGGAAAAGGAAACTCATCTTCCCAACCGCCTTGGGAGGGGACATGTTCGTTTCCCCAAGTTCTAGCGGTTCCAACCGCGGTCCAGTTACTGGCGATCACCAACCGCAACTGGCACTTTCCTGTGCCATCAAAAGCATCACCAAGCTGAAACAAGATCATTTGGGTCCCCTTTACTACTGTCATCTATAGTTGGTGGTTTCAAGCCATCTGAAAACTATGAATGCTCGTCTAAAATAGATGACATTTCCCCAATGTTTGGGGTGGAAATCCCATAAATGCTTGAAACCACTAAACTAGTTATATATTCGGTCTACCTCCCCACCCAATAAAAGCCACAAATGAAGGTTTAGAATGGGATTCCTGATCCCCAAAATGGTTCATAATCCTGGTGTTGAGTGTTACTGGGTGGAGGGTAGTTCCAAGTTATACCCAAAGGATCCATGTGTATGGTGTATTTACCTACATGAAAACCATAAAAATCAGCCATTCATGTAGGTAAATAATGGTAAATATACCGTTCGTCCCATGGATCCTTTGGGTATATAATCTAGGTAGCTCCATCTGCCCCTCATGTCGGCTCACACCTTGCGCAACTGCGTGATGTCTTGGCTCATGAACCTCAACGTCGGAGTCTCGAATAAAAGATGGTGGATTTTTTTTACAGCCGGCAAATTGGCAAAAAAAACATATATAGAAAACAGTTCTCCTGCTTGATCTGCTTATAGATTTCAGATTTCCATGATACTTATATATAAATCATATAATGACATTCTATGACATGACATATATATATATAATCTATAGGGATATTAAAAACTTCGATCTAATCCCTACACCTGAATTCGAAAAATTGTTGGAGGCGGAAAAAATCAGGGATTCTTTTTACTACACCACACTGGCTGTTTCAATGTGCACCACATGATGAATGTCAACCCTTTTGAACGCATGCTTTTGTCTGGCAAACACTTTTTGTTGTCATGGAATATCCCCTGAGGCTGACCCTCTCAAATCCAGGTGAAAGGGCTCTCAATCCATACTTTCATAGGGAAAATGGTGGTACCCTTGGGATGGTACCCTTAATAATCAACCCCATATACACCTTATATAGTGGGTATTTATTGGGTATACCCCCTTCTAAAGGGCTCCTTGGGGGGCTTAAACAGCTAGGGTACCACCCAACAATACCAGCATTTTCCCTATGATACTAAAGTCGTGGGAGGCAAGGCACACAGGGGATAGGNCAAGTAACTAAGTTTCTTTCCGTAGGGGTAAAATTCGTGGTCGTCCCTTGAGATTGGTTTCCTAAGCTTGTTTAACCCCCCAAGGAGCCCCTTAAAAGATCCTTAAAAGGGGATATAACCAATAAATACCCACTATATAAGGTGTATATGGGGTTGATTATTAAGGGTACCATCCCAAGGGTACCACCATTTTCCCTATGATCCTTGTATCTTCTTGTACAAACCCTAAATGACCTGCATGTCATTGGTATGTACGCAAAATGTAAATGATAGCATAGCAAATTCGAGCCACAACGACGATTGCAACAGTGCACTTTGGCTTACATTGTAGGAACCACTTTCAGGGAAGTCTGAAAAGCTTACCTTACTGTGAAATTATAGGGACTGACTACACCACTGAAAACTAAAATAGCAGTGGAAAAACAACCAATTGAAGATGTATCTCCTATTTAAAATGGTGATTTTCCGTTGTTATGTCAGTTTCTCATTTAAAAAATGATGATTTTCCACTATCATGTTGGTTTCTCCTATTTAAAACAAGTGATTTTCCAGCCAGTCATGTTAGTTTTCAGAGGTATCAGTGTAGATTTTCAGGGCAGGCCACACGATGTCAACAAAAAAACTCTGACAGGTCACACGGGCAGCTCCGATGGTCGATCAGTGCGTTGGGAATGCACCTGCACCTCCGCAATGGGGATGGGATGGCAGGGTGGCAGGAGACGTGGGAATTTTCAGTTTCATGGGAATTTAAGGATACCCTCCAGGGAACTAACATATCCCACCTTGGGAAAAGGAACATCATCTTCAAAATGCCATTTTTGGGGGATATGTTAGTTCTCTGGAGGGTAATAGGCCTGATTATTTTCGGATGAGAGTCGCCATTTTTCCGGATGAGAGTTTTCATTGTTAATAGCAGGGCCTCATTCCTTGGAGGAAGGGCATTTGGAGGTTGGCCCGGCTAGAATTCCAGTGACCTTTTTGGAGAATGAAAATTTGGAAGTCGTGAATAATATGAACAGCTCAGTGTGGAATAAATGTGCTTCCCTAAGGATCACTGGACCCTGCAATGGAAGGGTTTGAACGTGTATAGCAGGGTTCGGGTCCTCAAAATAGCTGCTTTTGAGGGGACAGGATACTTAGGATTGGTGTCAGAAACTGTTTTTTATCTTTTTTACCCGCACTAGCTGTAAACAGGACCTAAACATGTTACTCAACCGCGAGTAGAGAAGATATGATGACGGGCTGGCACCTACACATAGAAATATGCTTTATACATGTATAAAGATGTATGGAAACATAAACACATATCAACGTCTACTTGCTGCCGACTGTAGCGGCCCCTGACCAGTAAGAGTCCCAAAAGGTAGTAGGCCCATTGTCAAAGGCGGATGGACCTGCCTCGTTCAAGGCGAGCGCATCAAAACCGATGTCTTCAATGGCTTCCACCTCAACCCCCAACCGTTAACCCATCCCATCCTAGGTGAATTTCATCTTTCAGTCATTTACAATCTCCTGACCTTTCACATTCTAAAGTATGAGGTTTTTCCAACTCACCATGTTTCATAAGGCCAATGGCCGAAATCCTGCATCACAGGCCATGCGTAACATACAAGAATCCTTGCTGTTGCACAATGCGTGTTTTTGTAACGCCCTTGGTTTTCGTGGTGCATCAAATTTGAGCAACACATAATTTTGGATGTTTCACATACGTTGGACCATCACAAGGGTAAATCATGTAAAAAAGAGAAACCGAAAGGGCCTCACATAAAATGGTGTGGGGTTTCGGCCAACAACAGTACCCTTTAATAATCAAATGTGATTAAGACAAATACCATGATACTATATATCTACACTACACTGCTTAGTAATTTTGGAGATATTGTAGGAAGAAAACATCGTCCACTGTCATCTTTGCTAGTGGTTGAACCACCCACTTGAAATAATTCATTCTGCTCCTCCAATTGAATCCTTGAAGTCTTCTCCAAAAAACAGCGGCAGGGAAAGAACATGTTCCCTCCAATTAATTATCGGCACCAAAAACAAATCAATCATCCCCAACAAACCATTATGGGCAGTAACAAATCATCACAAACTAACAGGGTAGAAAAAACAAGTCGCAAAGTAATCGTTAGAACAAAAACACCTTCCTTGGGATTTCTGAAAAAGTGCCAAGTGACCACATGCTCAGCTTTCACACTTGGGAGATAAGTCACCTTTGGCAAGAAACGTCTCGGATTGTTTATCCGAAAAGGTTTTTTATGAATTATGAGGAGTTAAAAGGGGGTGGGAGATCCAGTAGCATCAAAACCACCTGCGCTTGACAGATTCACTAGAAGCACCAAATGCATACTCTATCTATCTATCTATCTATCTTGCGATCTATTATATATGTGTATACTCCAAACCTCTACAAAATTGCTGTGGATAAATCTCTTGCCTTGGCTTTGGGGATAAAACAAACAATGCGACCAAACCCACCCGTGACCCCAGAATATATACCAGAATCAAGCAAACCCATTGGTTTCATGCATCTGTTCAACTCACTTTCTCTCTCAGAAAGATTCAGATAGGATGGATATATGGATGCAATCTGAACCGAGTCACTCACACTTTCAGCATGGTGTCGGGACAACTTCTGAATTGACAAAAAATGCTTAAATAAATTTCCCGACATCAAGCGACACTTACTGTGGTACCAATGGGGGATACGACCAAATGTACAGTACATAATTTCTAGAAAAAGAAAAACTGGCTTGTGCTCCCTTCGGTCCAAGGGATCAAGCAACAAAAAAAAACATTGTATGATCACCACACGCGTGAAGTATGTTGATGATATATTCATCTTTCTAAATGAATCTGAATCACACATGCTCTTGTACACCACATCCTTATTGTAATTCTACTTGCTGCCTTATGGCGACATTAAAAACTTCCCCGGTAAGAATACGCAAATAAGTAAGGTATCGGAGGAGCACCGGGGTATCCTGCATTTGTTGTTCGGAGGTCCGTTGAACGGCGGCCATCATTTTGGGCACAGATGTAAACTCTATAGTATACATGTTGCTTGGTCGCTTGGCACCCCCGTTGTTTCTTTTCGTGACCAAAAACACTTCCCTACCCTAGAGCTTGGGCTGTGCCAAACCATTGGTGTCCTAGAAATGTTCAAGCGTCCGGTCGTCCAAGAAGAAACGCCGCCGAAAAAACAAACCCGTTTCCACCTCTGCCCGCTTCAATGCCAAAGAAATCTCAGCGGACCTGACGTCGGGTTAGAAGGTGGACATCTTTGATCAACAACTGCGATCATGGTGGGGCCGTCATTTCCAAGGGAATATAGAAACCTTGCCCATGATATCATACATATATAACATATAGCCGCACGAGGCGGTGGCGGAAGCTTCAAAAGCGAAAAAATATATAATTCAGAAGAACAAGTGCCTATAGAATTTGTGCGTGTGACATGTTTCAACAATGCCCATTTTGAAGAACCTTTTTTTTCCACCATGTGCGGATCGCAACAC
>DF239122.1:14657-26470 GCA_000507305.1 Breviolum minutum Mf 1.05b.01
ACGAGTGTGTCAGGGACAAGTGTCCCCGGACGAGTGTCCATTAAGTTTTCAAGTTAAGTCTTTACTCAAAGTTTCTTTCAAGGCATACAAGTTCAGGTACACGTTTGTTTCACAGCGTGTCTATGCCAAACCCCTGAAAGCGCGGCTGTGGGGATGAGTATCACCGCAAATTCCCCACTTTCAAAAAGAAAAGAGAGTGCGCTTGCTTGCAAGGGTTCACTGTTCATGGCTTGGTGCACACAGTTACATGGCAGCTAGCGTAGGCCCAAAAGCACAATAACCTCGAAAATCTTTAAACGACATGGATGTTGAAATTTGAGCATGGAACGTACGCTTTACTTATGCATGACAGATTTGAACATGCTCCCAGACCGATCAAAGCGCGAAATCTTTGTCGTGCTGCTATTTTTTGTGCTCTGCTGCCACTGCTTTTGTTCATTTCACTATTGATACTACTGCTGCTGCTGCTGCTGCTTGCTGCTTGCTGCTTGCTACTTGCTGCTTGCTGCTTGCTGCTTGCTGCTTGCTGCTTGCTGCTTGCTGCTTGCTGCTTGCTGCTGCTGCTGCTGCTGCTGCTGCTGCTGCTGCTGTTGCTGCTGCTGCTGCTGCTGCTGCTGCTGCTGCTGCTTTTGTTGTGTGGGTATGAAAGGAACCTGAAGGTTTTGAGCTGATGCAACCTTTGCGAAATATTGTGGTATTTGGAAACACGAGTATGTGACCAAAATGGAAAATGAACACGCACAACTGAATCATTTCATCGTTTGTGTGAGGCCTTCAGCAAAAGAACGCTGAACATTCTGGGACATTGGCAGCAAAATGTGGAAGATGAAGATGTGAAAAAGGAGGAAACCTCGAAAATCTTTAAACGACATGGATGTTGAAATTTGAGCATGGAACGTACGCTTTACTTATGCATGACAGATTTGAACATGCTCCCAGACCGATCAAAGCGCGAAATCTTTGTCGTGCTGGTAAATTTTTTGTGCTCTGCTGCCACTGCTTTTGTTCATTTCACTATTGATACTACTGCTACCATTTTTAGATGCTGCTACTGTAACTACTCACTTGTGTTAGTGATGCAGCTGGTGCCATTTTTACATTTAGCGCGTGTGGTGCAAATGTCTTGATTCAACCGCTAGTGAGCGCTAGTGTTAGTGAACCTTTTGCTGCTACCAATCCTGTCAACGAGTTGCTGCCCAAAAACCTGTTCCTTTCTTGCAGGAACTTGGCCTTGCAAACAGAACGTTGGCAAACTCTGCTCCATATTTTGTGTTTCCCATGGCCGGCCATTGCCATCTGTGATTGCTTTTGATTGTTTGTAGCACCTGAATCTAGAAATCATAAGGTGGTGTTCTTCAAGCCCATCATTGTGAATTTGAATGGTTTTCCTTCCATGTGTACGGTGGATGGGCATCCGTTCCGTTGTTTCGGATCCAGTTTGTGGACGCTGTTTTGTGTCAGCTGGATTCTTCATGATGCTCCCCATACGTTGGCAGCTGAGAATGGTACGAGAGTTTTTGAAAGATGCCCAATGCAGTTGTGTTTCTTAGATGATAATTTTACTTGGTGGATGTGTTCATCTGATTGATGAAAATGTGTTTGTTGCTTTCAATCTTTTCTATTTTCGGATCCGTTTTTTTTTCAAGCCGTGATTCAGAACACATGGATGTATTTTTATCATTACCATCCAGCAACCACGTCTAAACGGCAACTTTCAGCACCTCCCAACGCCCATTTTTTTCGGTGAAGCTTGGCTGGTTGTTGAGGTGATGCCCACAAATCTCTGCCAACACCAGGGGGTCCGGAAGCTCTGAAATTGAATGCTAAGATATATGAGTAGAGGCTATGTCAGTAACGTAGTACTAGGAGCAGGATTCTGTGTTTATGGACTCTGACCACAAACTCTACATGAATCAATCCCCAGTTTTATCCACTGTTTCTTTTGCGGAGATGGACACCTTGACTACCTTAAGTGGTTTTCAATCACCGGAAATATCGACTCATCATCCCATGTTCCTATGATCTTGGAAGAGATAATGCCCAACCAACTGACAGACAATGCCCAATCTTGGATCATAGCTTCATCAGTGAATTCTCCAAAGAAGATAAGAATCTTCTACACAGTTTTTTTTTCCCCAACAGCTTGGCGGAAGTTGCTGCCGGATGCTCGCCAGGTGTCTGGCGTCCACCAATGTCCAGAAAGGCTCTCCAGTCAGATCTTCCGCTGCCAGAGGCTGGAATTCAGGGAGGTTTGGATGGTCGGCTGGGGAACTTTTTTGAAAGGACTTTGAAGAGCTGCTTTATTCCGAGCCCCTTAGGTGGTGGCGAAAATTGGGAGTTCTTTTTTGGGGGGGTTTCCACACTTGGATGATTTTTTTTTGGATGTTGGGGGCCAAAGAATTGGTGAAGTACTCATTTCTCACGGGGGGAGTTGTAGTCTGTTTCTTTGGGTTTATTAGGGGGTCTCTTATGGAAAAGTCGAAACCATCTCTTTTTTGCAACCTTTTAATTACTTATGAAAGTTTCATGATTCATGTATGCCTTTGGATCTTAGTTTGCTTCAAAAACCATTCTGTATTGAAACATCCTTGGAATGTAACTGAAACTGTGTACCATTTCGGACTGCAGGTGGTGATGTTGGCTGCCTGGAGGAAACCTGGAGCTTTAGGGAGGCAACCTTCGATTTTTTGATTCAAAAACGGCGTTTTTTCACCCGTGGAAATTGGCAGCAACATGAACTTCAAAGGCTTTTCCGTGAGGCGGTTTCGGACACTTTTCCGCAAGGGGCCCCAGAGAGCAGGAAATGTCACCAAATCAGTGAAATTGGATGAAATTGGCAAAGATGCAACGCAAATCCATTTGGAGAGTCAACAATTGAATCTTCCATCCTTGTTCGCAACATTGACTTGTACTAGGAATGCATACATCAATACATCAAAACATCAAAAATCCATACATCCACCCACCCATCCATACATGCAGTCATCCACCCATGCGTTTTTTGCATACATGCTGGTGTACATGCATGGATGCCCACTGCATGCGCACAAACACAGATGCGGTTACCCATTGACATACGTATACTTGTACATTGACATGCACATATACATGTACATTTACATGTGGATTTACATTTACAGTTACAAATGCATATACGTACACATCTACCAGTTACAAATGCATTTACTCTCATTTACATGTTGGCATACATAAACCTTGATCAAAACATTTTCGCACACACATACACATGCACATGCACATGCACGTACACATACACATACACATACACATCACATACACAGATACCTACACATACATATACACAGATACCTACATACATATACACATACACATACACAGACACATACATATACCATACACATACACATACACATACACATACACATACACATACACACGCTCGCACGTGCATTAGCATACATATGTAAAGGTACCCATATATACATGCATACATCCATACATAGATACATAGATACATAGATACATAGATACATAGATACATAGATACATAGATACATAGATACATAGATACATAGATACATAGATACATAGATACATAGATACATAGATACATAGATACATGCATACATACATACATACATAGATACATACATAGATGCATACATAGATACATACATAGATACATACATAGATACATACATAGATACATACATAGATACATACATAGATACATACATAGATACATACATAGATACATACATAGATACATACATAGATACATACATAGATACATACAAAGATACATACATACATAGATAGACAGATAGATAGATAAATAGATAGATAGATAGATAGATAGATACATACATACATACAAAGATACATACATACATAGATAGACAGATAGATAGATAAATAGATAGATAGATAGATAGATAGATAGATACATACATACATACATACATACATACATACATACATACATACATACAGACATACAGACATGATGCCTATATGCAGACACATGCGCACACATACACACATACATACATTGTGAATGGGTCAAAACTCACCGGTAGATGAAGCAACAGCTGCACTTCCACCCCAAGCTGGCACGGCCAGCCAGATTGTGATCAAGGACCACCTTCTTTCCCCAGGAAGCGCCACGAAATCCAAGCATCCACGAAGTGAGGAAGTAACACCAATTGATGCTACGAACGTGCCCCTAACACAAGGAATGGTCAAGCCAAACGAACATTGCCACACCCACCTCCGGCTAACCCTGAGCCCTGATTGGCTGCATACGATTGATCTATTGATGAAAGATTTGAGGAGCATATTGAAGAGACAATTCATGAAGGATCGGATGTATCCTGATGTTGGAATTTTCACACTCCCAGAAAATCTACAAGTTCTTCAAATTCATGAAGTACCAGATTGCAGTCGTCAACAGTTGAATCACCACCTGACAGCAACCGCTTGGGACGTGTCCTGTTTGAGAATTTCCAACTCATCATGCAACTTGTAGCACCTACGTTTGAGGGTTCCCGGAAGGAAGGATCCAGGCAGTGAAAAAAACACCAAACGTCAACGCGCAACAGGAACAATGATCGAGGACCGCTTGTTCACGGCAACAGCAACTGCGACAGCAAAAAGCAGCGCAGCCAGACGTCAGCTGGATGACGCCATCACACACGGCAGTGAAACAAAACAACAAAAGAGGACAGAACAACATTCAGCAGCACAACCGCCAGAGCCGGATCCGACACAGCCAACAAGCAAAATGAGAAGCAACGCAATTACAGTCACCTGGAACAACGGCAAGCAAGTCACAACCGCAACACGTGAGGACCAGCAAGAGGTCCGGAACGAACAGCGACGGCTGGAGCCCATCATCTACAACACAGAAGGGTTCGATCCAACAAAGGTCAAACAAGGAATGATGAAGGAGATGAGTTCAATGAGACGCAGGAAGTGTACAAGGAAGTACACATCAACGAAACAACACCAGAGGAGAGAGCCAACATTATCGAGTCAAAGTGGGTGCATCGAGGCAAGGCCGAGGAAGTCCGATGTCGAATTGTCGCGAAGGGCTACAACGAGAACATCAATGACGAGGGCGACATTTACGCATCACCACCATTGTGCGCAATTCTCCGAACAATCCTAGCAACATCCTTAGCAAAAGGATGGAAGCTCAAAATCGGAGACATCAGCGCAGCATTCCTACACGCAGCAGTGCAGACTCAAGAAAGCAATGTACGGACTTCGCGCAAGTCCTCGAGCATGGCAAGACCATCTAGCAAGAGTACTACAACGGCTCGGATACATCCGACTGGTATCGTGTTCCGACATCCACACAACAAAGCATACATCATGGTCTATGTTGACGACCTCCTGTTCACAGGAGAGGAGCAAGAAATCAACGGGGTCTTGGAGCAGATCCAGCAACACATGCTTCTCCGACCAACCGGAGAGTCAACACCAGGAAGCACGGTTTCCTTCCTCGGAAGGCAATCACAAACAGAGGCAACTACTACGAAACTACGACAACATCCTACAAGAAGCGCAGTTAGAAATTAACATGCAATCCTGCGACAACACCGGGAACAACAGCAACAAAGGGGACCATTGAGGATGAGGAACTTCTTAACTTGGAACAACACAAACATTACGATCATTACGGGAGAATGGTTGGAAAGCTTACTGGCTTTCCTACACACGGCCAGACATTCCTACGCAACAAAGGCGCTAGCAAGGGGATTGCAAACAATGCGCTACAAGTTTTGCATCAGCCCAACGGTGCAACTGCGAGACGACAACATGCCTCTTGACATAGTGGCAAACACAGACAGCGACAGGGCAGGCTGTCACTCCACACGAAAATCAACAATTGGATATGCGATTCAAGTCCTGGGAACAACAGTGCATTTCGGGAGCAGAACACAAGCAACAGTGGCGCCCTCAAGCGCAGAAAGCGAGTTCTACGCAATTGGAACAGCAACAACAGAAGCATTATTCCTCAAGAATTTCCTACAGGAGATTCTCTGCAACAGAAAGATCAATTGTTAAGGTTGGAACAGATTCGTCCTCAGGGAAGAGCGTGGCGACAAGGATTGGAGGATCAAGACGAGCCAAACACATTGATCTCAGATTCATGTTCATCCAACAGCTAGTGCACGCAGGAGCAGTCACACTCCAACTATCTCTCGAAGGATGTTCTCAACAAGCATCTCTACAACATTGGCATGCAGTGCCAATACGGACAACAGTGACCTGCAGGCGGCAAGTTTCACACACCAAAGGCCAACAGCACAGTCTGCAGCGGTATGTATGTGTAACACAACATAGCCCCAGCACTAGTTACGTTTCACAACATGGCCTTCCTTTTGCGCATTCTTCCGTTCGACACGGAGTGGCGGAGTTTCAGCATGTTCTACACCAACGGTTTTCTGCATGAGTGATTTCAAATCCTTTGGGTTTTTTGAGGTTGAGATTACAACATGCAAATATATTTTTCTTGAATTCAGTAGTGAAGTGACGCAACATTTGGTTGCAAACTAGTGGTTCAAGATCCGAGGATCCGACGTTGAATCCAACAGACCACAACGGTGGTATGGCGACCACCAAAGTTGGCCTGGTCTCAACACTAGAGATCAACAGCAATGATGTGCAGGTTCTTGGTGAAACAAGGGCTGGGAACAGGCGGAGACAGACCAGCGTTTGTTCAAGACTTGCCAACTCTTGACGGCGAGCAGCATATGCCAGCTTGGACCCACATGACTGCTGTGAAGACCATCAATGAGGCCTACAACCTGCTGTCCTATCATCTCTCGGAGGTGCATGTGGCAACAAAGTCGCCTCAACAGTGGATTGTCCTCATGATCCACTTCAGTGTGATCAACCTCTGCACTGCTATGAAGGGAGTGGCAAGGATGTTCAACAGAGCTGGAATTGACGTCCAACTCCAGTTGTACGGAAAGTACAACCTCCTGGCCACAGAGATCAGCAAAAGTTGTGTTTTAAGGGTCAGCAAGCCCTCGAGTGATCCTTTGACATCCTTTACTTGGCAGGCTGGATATGTATGGTCATTCAATCTTCCAATCCACGTCTCTGACTTGGAAGACAAGTTCATTTGGTTCGTGCGGCAGTCACTGCAATATGCTGGAACAAAGATGCTCTTGCATCTTGCGTCGCAACACATGAAGATTCTTGCCATGGCTGATGAACATCAGCTCAAAGTCTCCAAAGGGGTGGAGACTATATTGAGCGCCTCCGTGGCTCAACATCGCTTTGGAAATGGATTGAAGACGGCATGGGAGAATCCACCAAGATTCTCAACACATCACGGGTGAATTGGTTGGCAGGGCAAGCAAAGACCAGCAATGAGAAAGAAGAGCGCAACGATCATGACACCAAAATGGAAGGGTTCGCAAAGAGGATCAAAGCCGAGGGAGTTAACAAACCCAGGTTGCTCCGTCAGCGGTAGCTCAACTGACGTTAAACCATAAGCCACACATGAGCATTTTTGCAAGGATGATGTACAGTTTGTTTGATTTTGGCCAACAGTTGTTTCAACAACGTAGTGGCCAAGGCGGCATGTTAAGCATCAACAGTTGTTCAACTGTATTCGATGCCTCAACCCTTTGGGCCCAACGCAGGCCTTGAACCTGACATAAATCAACAGAGAAAAGTGCCGCAGCGTTGCCACAGTGAGTTTAACGGCTTTTTCTGTGCCGAGTGATGATTGCTCGCTGAATCTTGGGGACATAGATGATCTTGAAAGGTTGCTTGGAAAAGGAGTTTCTGGCGCGGCTGCAGGACGAAAATGTGAGACTGAAGCACAAGCTACAAAAACCAGAAGGAGAAGTGTGGAGATTGTCGTGGTGGGCTGCGTTGCCTGGCTCCAAGGGCTTAAACATCTAATTTATTCCCCAAGCAGCCGGGTCCGTGGTGGCCCGCCGCTGGCAGACCCATGGCCCATTGGAATAGAGGATCCATGTCATTGGGTTGGTCGGAAGGTGGGATTCAGTCCCGATATGTCGAAGGTCAAGGCACCCCAGTTCCTGAAGGTGCAGTGTTGAGTGGAGCGGTAGGAGCGGTGTGATTAGATCGGGGGTGTTTAGCGCGGCCTGCAGGCGTGTGTTAGAAGCAGATTGTCGGCTGCGTGAAAACCTTGGTTTGACTGCTCCGTATTGAAGACTCCCTTTCATCGAGGGTGAGGGCCCGGACAGGAGAAAGGTGTAGAAGTGATCGAGCTGGCAGTGGCTCAGCAGTTGGTCTTGAGGAGAAGACTGATACTGCAGATGAACATGGTCGAGGCTGTCGGGTTTGGAACAGGTTCGAGAAGATCTGGCTTGGAGCGCTTCTGAACACGTTTGAGAAGATCGGGCTTGGGGCAATTAGAGCAAGTTCGAGGCGTTCGGGCTTGCAACACTGAACAAGTTCGAGGAGTTCCGGCCCGGGCTTGGAGGAATGAAGAAGCAACGTGAAAAATTTGCGTTTCACCGCCGTTCCAGATTCAGACGTCCGACGGGCACGAATCGACGAAAAGGTTGCATCTCGTGCTCTCCCGATATCGACCTAAGAAAGAAATTTCAACCAGCAGCCTTTTAAAGAGCAGCCCCCTCCAGCGGCGTTCCTCAGCAGCCTTCATCAGCAGCCCTTTTCAGCAGTCCTCCTCAGCTTCTAAGGTTGGTGATCAGCTAGCTACTGTGAGGGTTGGTGATCAGCTAGCTACTTTGAGGGTTGGTAGTCAACCATTCCACATCATATCAAAATCATGATATATGGCAACCTGCCTTTGAAAAATTCCTCCCTTTTGCCACGCTTTCGGGAAAAAGAGCAAGTGCTAAAGGAGACCTAGTCAATGATATCTATACGTGTATAATTTACAGCAATCACAGCACAGTCTCAAATCACAGAACTTCGTCGCGATGGCGCCCAGGCTTGATGCTTCCCTGCCTTGCGGTCCTGCACAGCGTGGCGCAGAAAAACATGAGGTGTGAGGGAAGACTTGTAATGTCCAAGGTGCAGCAATAGAGCAGTTTTCAAAGACAGTTTGCGGTACTCAGAGAGAGCTTCATTTGGTTCCAATCTTTCTAATGTATCGCCTCTGTTATTTGTGAGTGGTTGCTTAGTCCTGGAGTTATCATGGTGGTAAACAATTTTCTTTCAGTCCTCAAACAAAAGCACATGTTGAATCGAGACGAATCAGCAAACCTAATCTTGTTTTGAGGTCCTACAAAATGCGTCCTTGTGAAGGATTATTGATTCTTCCATCAAGAATCTGAATTTTTGGCGAATCCTGCGTTTTTTTCTACTGTATGCGCATGGATGTTTCATACACGCGCAGTATGTATATAAATGCATTTGCGATTGTATGTACTTGCTTTTAAAACTTGAATATCGAAGCTTTGCATACATTTGCAATATGTAATCCTCTATTCTGGTCCAAGTCATTTGGAACTGAGTTGGCATGAAATGCATGTTGTTGGCAAATGTACATGGATGCTTGTGAAGAGTGAGTACAAGGGTACTTTAATTTGATGAAAACAGGAAACATCGGATTCGTCCGATTCCAATCTCTTTGCTATAATGTGTACCAGTTAAGTCCAACCAATGTCCGACCATGTTTATTGTGGCTGATTTGCCAATTGGGACTATGATTCTTCAATCACAGCCGGATCAAGTCTATCATCGATAGTTTTGTTCCAGGCCGTGCAGTGATTGCACTGATGCGGTGCGCTCCCGAACGCAATGCAACCAAAACCAATGGATATTGGATGAAGAAAGGGATTGCGGTTGTCAGCTTGGCTGGAGAGATGTTTTTATTGATTGGCAGTTTTCTTAATCGGTGCGAAGAACGCATGTTGCCCACTTGCCAGCAGCATGCAGAGCCATCAGTTTTTCCTAGTTCAAGTGAGCTCACACCTGACTCCCAAATTCGGAATTTGAAGCTAAATGAAATCAACTGACACCATAAGCACATAAGTGACAAAAGTATATGATTTATGAGATTTTACTTCGTCCCGATTGTTTTTGTTTTGAAAAATTGGCACGAGTAAGGAATGGAAATTAGGATTTTAGACCCCTCCAGCATCCCATACTAGAAAAAAAAGGTTGGCTATTCATGGTTTCATAACTATTTCATATCATTCCACAGTGTTCGCGAACTATTTTTGCATTTGATTTCCTTCGAGAGCCAAGGTGCCGGCAATTTCTCCGTGTTTTTGGCTTCCTTTGCTGGACTTCTGAGGCTGGACTTGCATCAGGAGTTTCTATGCCAAGCTGCGCATGTCCAAACTTCCTGGTTCCTTCTCCTGCAGGTCTTCATGCTCGATTTGGTACATAGATTTGTGTCCTTAAGCGTATTCACTGTTCCACATTCCGTTTCGGAGGAGCTAATGCCTTTGCAATCATTCACCTGGTGACTGTGCTGAGGAGGTGGCGATCAGGAAACAATGTGGGGCCCGGCCCTCGACAGGATGTACCGCCGGACACTGCACGACTGGATTGCAAGGGAGTGATTTCAAGATTGCCATGGAGATGTTGCCAACTCTTCTCGTTTGGCAGCAGCGCTTCTGTTGTTTGGCGTGTTGTGAGTGCACCTGTGTTGGATTTTACAGGGATCGTTGTTCTAGGATCATTGCTCAGCTACAGTTACAAAGTTCAATTTAGAATTGAACCTTTTAATTGTGTGCAGTTGTAGCTCAGCTGGAGTGTTTTCACGCGGGCAATTTTCTCAGTTGGCTTGGCCCAAGGGCCTGCTTACGCAAGGATGGTCTTGCGTACATTGTAGTGTGCATGAACATAAGTTTTAACAAGTATCCGTACTACGATTGTAGATAGAAAGAGCACAGCCCTATATCCATCCATCCATCCATCCGTCCATCCATGCACGCATGCATACATGCATACGTATGTACGTACGTAAAAACCTAAACCAACCAACAAACAAACAAACGAACGAACGAACGAACGAACAAACAAACAAACAAAGAAACCACGAAACCAAGAAACTTACGCGCATACTCCACTTACAAATGTGACCATACAATCCTGGTTTTTATCATCGATATTTTGCACCAATCTGACAAGTCAGTAGGTGGCACCATTTGTATTGATGCTTGACAACCCTGAGTTGTTGATAGTTATTGGCTCAAGAGCTTGCTGGCAACTACAGCTGGCATCAATCTTTCTTTGAAATGAGTTTTTATACCAGAATGTCGACCACATCTGGTTTCTGTGCGGCAGTCTCCTACCTCAACCAGACAGATCCATAGCTGCTTCTATCATATGCCGAAGGTTGTGCCTTTCCAGATGCCAGGCTTGGATTGAGAACTCCAACTTCGACGCCGAAGATGCCTGATCTCTTTTTTGCCTGCTGATGTCAGAGAAGTCGTTGAGTGTCAATGGATGAACATGGGTGGACTACTTATGACGAACCTGATCTGTTTCAGGGATTTAATTGTTGTGAAACCACAATTGAGAATTGGTCAACTTGGTGGAATTTCCAAGCAGTACTGAACTTCAAAGTTTTCACCAGAATTTTTCCAAAGGCACACTGGGATCACAAGAGAGTCACAAACATTTGCAAAACCATGCCACACATGCCACCATTCTTTCTGCATATGCCGAATGTGCCTTTGGGCTGGAAAGTAAAGTTGCACTGTTAAATCCCTTCTGCCAGTACCGAGCTCTCATTGCCTGTGGCCCTCCACATGGCGTGGGCGACTGCAGGAAGTCTGGTTGAGGACATCACCCTTCCGCAATGAGCATCCTTTTTGTCCTGGGAAGTTCCCGTCAGATTCTCTCGTTGTAACAAAAAC
>DF239122.1:26846-231436 GCA_000507305.1 Breviolum minutum Mf 1.05b.01
AGTTGCACTGTTAAATTCCGTCTGCAAGTACCGAGCTCTCATTGCCTCTGGCTCTCGACATGGCGTGGGCGACTGCAGGAAATCTGGTTGAGGACATCACCCTTCCGCAATGAGCAGCCTTTTTGTGCTACCTCAGATGTTGGGGACTGTCAAACGCATTGTGCAAATGTCTTCGAGTCGCAAAAAGAGCTGTACGGAAAAGCTGGAACCATGCGATTCGCTTCCGAACCGTTGACTGAACTGGAAGTGCCATAGTTTTGCAAATGGCATTGATTTCCTTGATCTACGGAATTTCCAGGTACCCATGTTCTGGGTACCCTCGTTTGGGAGGTGTATAGGATTTTTGTCACTTGGTAAGGTTCTTATAGTCCAGCAGTTTGCAGCTCTCATTGCCTGTGTCCCTCCACATGGCGTGGGCGACTGCAGGAAATCTGGTTGAGGACATCACCCTTTCGCAATGAGCAGCCTTTTTGTGCTACCTCAGATGCTGGGGGCTGTCAAACACATTGTGCAAATATCTTCGAGTCGCAAAAAGAGCTGTACGGAAAAGCTGGAACCATGCGATTCCCTTCAGAACCGTTGACTGAACCTTAAGTGCCACGGTTTGGCAAATGCCATTGACTCCCTTGAGGCAGGGTGGGGCAGAGAGCAAGAAAAGACATTACCTATGCAACAAATCACTGCACAACAGGTGCAGATCCACTTATTCGGTTGAGAGGCAGAAAGCAAAGACCTTTGGGCTGGAAAGTAAAGTTGCACTGTTAAATCCCGTCTGCTAGAACCAGATTCTCTCTTTTTGAACTCCTCCCAGGCAGGGTGCTTTAGTAGGGTCCGGTATAGATTTTATATGTAGCAGATTTGTCAGGTCCACTTAATGGTCCACTTATTCGGTTGAGAGGCAGAAAGCAAAGACCTTTGGGCTGGAAAGTAAGTTGCACTGTCAAATCCCGTCATGGCGCGGGCGACTGCAGGAAGTCTGGTTGAGGACATCACCCTTCCTCAATGAGCAGCCTTTTTGTCATGCCTTTTTGAAACATATTCAAATGCTCCTGATCATAGCTACCTCAGATGCTGGGGGCTGTCAAACGCATTGTGCAAATATCTTCGAGTCGCAAATAGAGCTGTACGGAAAAACTGGAACCATGCGATTCCCTTCGGAACCGTTGACTGAACCTTAAGTGCCACGGTTTGGCAAATGCCATTGATTCCCTTGAGGCAGGGCGGGGCAGAGAGCAAGAAAAGACAGTACTTATGCAACAAATGCAGCGCTTTCGCGAATGGATTGGTGCCTGGCTTTGGTCCATAGAGCCTTCAGAAATGGCTTCTTGCAAACGCATCCACCGTAGAATATCTGGAGGTGGAGATCGGAAGATGCATTAGACACTGACATCCCCCGACACACATCACCGCACAACAGGTGCAGACCTTCACACGTCCACTGTTTGGGTTGCACCAATGTCAGGGCAAGAAGCTCACCAGTAAAGATCTGACGGTGCCTGTGGCCTGAGTGCCCACGAGGAAGAATCATCAATAGACTTCCCTTCCTGTCCACGGTTAGCACTTGAAGAATGCACGAGCAAACCTCGGAAAGTGCATCACGCAGTCAAGTGCCTAAGCCTGTTTTCCAGCAAGATAGACGCAGTAAGGCTTCACAAGTAGTTCTTCGAGGGCTACAAAACAGTGGGTGTCCAAGGACGAGACACTGACCAGTGGCCTGGCTGGACCCCAGAATCAGAATGGGAGCCGCAGCAAGCGTGCAAACTAAGATTGTCTCGTTGTTAAAGAGACCCAGGCGGGAATTCGTAGGAGATTTTATTGTAGCAGATTTGTCAGGTCCACTTCCTAGTCGCCCAGTGCTGCCCTTTTGCCGTTTTTGGTTGCATACCTTTATTTACCTGAACTCGCCTGAACTTCATTGCTGGCTAAGTTCCCATTCCCACTGCATAAAAATGTTGGGATTGTGTTTTCGTGTGTATGTTCGGCGTTCGCAAGGAGCCGGAACAGACCCTGCCAAAGACAGCATGCCCAGAGCATTCCGTCGTGGGCAAGGTCTGCCTAGTGACCTCCCCAAAGACAGTCTTTGTTTGCATTTGGTTGTTATTGATTGTAAGTTCGTCGTTCACAAGGTCTTTGGGATGACCCTGCTCAAGACAGCATGCCCAAGGCATGCCATCGTGAGTTAGATGCTCTGAAATACCCAATCTTATCTGTTCTTAGGAAGGGAACTGATTTCTTGCAAACTCAGTGAGTGATGTGTATGGCTCTTCCACACATGTGGAACACGAAAAAGGGTGCCCTTATCAAGCCCTGGCCACCCCGCAACTAAGACTTATTCGGTTGAGAGGCAGAAAGCAAAGACCTTTGGGCTGGAAAGTAAAGTTGCACTGTTAAATTTCCAAGGTGTTGGGTTGGGTTTCCAAGGTGTCAGATTTGGGACCAGAATCAGAATGGGAGCCGCAGCAAGCCTGCAAACTCAGTGTGATGATCAGGGTGTTTGCCATGTGTGATGATCAGTGTGATGATCAATGTGTTTGCCACCTGAGTTTCCTCCTCTACTTTTTGGGTTAGGGATCAAAGAAGTCCCAGACCTTGCTGTGATTCCTTGCAAACGCCGAGTTCCACTGCTCTTAGCAATGAACATGTCGAAGCAATTCTTTGAAACGTCTTGTCATGGAATGTCAGATGCTTGATCTCTAATTTGCGCATATCTTTGGGGAACAGAGAAATCAAGGTTAAATCTTGCAGCAGTGATGGAGAGCAAAGCCCCTGGGAGGGAGCTAAGACATGCCGTGACCATTTTTGACATCTTGGGCGAGTCCCTCAGAAGCATGAGATCTCAAGCAGGATATGGTGCATGATGCATGATGCATGTTTGATGCTGTCAGCAGATGTGGGTACGAATTTTTATTAAGGCTATTAAACATTGCCGAAAGCACCTTCGTTTAATACCCCGTTCAATAAAACAGAGGGATTCCTTTCGTTTAATACCCCATCGTTTAATACCCCGGTTAATACCCTATTGCCCATTTAATTCAGAAATTATATTGTCCGTTTATATAATACCTATCAAACGGAGGCTCTCGTTTAATACGTATTATTAAACAAAATGGGCCAGAGTCGCTCGTTTAATACCTAAAAGAAATTCATTGCGTGAGTGGAAGGCAGAAGGGGTCCGTTGGTAAGGTCCCATTCAATTTTTGATGGACTCACTAGATGTGGAGTTGATTTACCCAAGTGGTCCAATGATGGTTCCTGAGGCCCCGGTGATTTTTGTCCCCGACAGTCCCTGAATCGTGGTGACATCCTTGCCCCCAGTCTTTCCTGCAAAAAATGGGGGTTTTCAAGGATGGTTCAAGGTACGTCCAAAGCCTTTTGTTCTTTTGTCAAGTTTGTCAAGCAGGGTGCATGTTTCAGATGTTTCACTATGAAGCCTCCACCGTTTTTGTGGGGTTAGGCGCTTCAGCATTGCATCTATCACAGCATGCAGGTCCACCGGGACACCCTGAGTGCTATCCGCTATTCAGGGGAACTCCATGATCTGACGTGTAGCTGAACGCCGATAACGTTATCCAGCATCTTGAGTTGGACTTTCAAGATGTCAATGTGTCAATGTCAACTGCAGCCAGTAGAAACTCATTTGCCACTAGCAAGATTCTAACAAGACAAGCAGACTTATCATTGAACACCTTGTTGAAAGCTAACCAAACGCTTCCAAATAGTCCAGCCATTCTAGCTCAAACGATCCGATGATGTCTTGAGCAATGCTAGTGTAGAGTCTTTGTTTCAAGTGATTATGGCAAACGTAGTGGTTGGCAAATCAGCGTGTGCTGTGGTTTGCGGGCCTTCACCAATCCAATTCAGACCTACAGTTTGTGTTGGGTTTCCAAGGCGTCAGATTTGGGACTCACTTCCTAGTCGCCCAGTGCTGCCCTTTTGCCGTTTTTGGTTGCATACCTTTATTTACCTGAACTCGCCTGAACTTCATTGCTGGCTAAGTTCCCATCCCCACTGCATAAAAATGTTGGGATTGTGTTTTCGTGTGTATGTTCGTCGTTCGCAAGGAGCCGGAACAGACCCTGCCAAAGACAGCATGCCCAGAGCATGCCGTCGTGGGCAAGGTCTGCCTAGTGACCTCCCTAAAGACAGTCTTTGTTTGCATTTGATTGTTATTGATTGTAAGTTCGTCGTTCGCAAGGTCTTTGGGAAGACCCTGCTCAAGACAGCATGCCCAAGGCATGCCATCGTGAGTTAGATGCTCTGAAATACCCAATCTTATCTGTTCTTAGGAAGGGAACTGATTTCTTGCAAACTCAGTGAGTGATGTGTATGGCTCTTCCACACATGTGGAACAAGAAAAAGGGTGCCCTTATCAAGCCCTGGCCACCCCGCAACTAGGACAGCCTTCCAAGGATGAGTTGCATGGCTCAAACATTGCGACGTCAAGTACGTATGGGCCATCGACTAATCTCAAGCTGGGTTTGTCCAATGCTAGCAATTCTGAAGTTCCTTTCAGAGAGGACGGCAAGTGGAAACCCTACAAGGTAGCTTCCTCGTTTGGAAGTCCTGTGCATTTCAAAGCGCTCGGCCAAACATCCCCAACCATGGGCTAGACGTTTCTGGACCAATGATTTGAGCTTTTGGCGGATGCCTGTTTGGCGGCAAGAGCATCGGGTGATCTCGTGGCAGTTTTCAGCAACGATCGTGAATTTGGGACGTCAAATACTGCCTGCTTCCTGCTTCCACTCAATGACCTGGATCACGGCGCTGCCCGCAAGAGCAAGTGCTCACCTGATGTTTTCAGATTCGTCATGCAGAGAAACCAAATAATCTTCACTTGCATCCGTCCAAAAATGGGCGTCAGATGGGCACTGAGGCTATGAAGTGGCACCAAGCCTAGAATGAAGCATCAGAATGTCAGAGATGTCCTTTGTGACATGTCGTGTTTGTACCGTCGATAGGTTTTTCATGCCTTTTGCGTCTGTTGGTTTTGCTGAGGTGGGAAAACAAAAGTGTCAAGCATAAAGACGACAGGTGACGCGGCAGATGTTTGACATCGCCTTCGCAAAGACACAGTTGCACACAATAATGCTACCATACACGCCAGACGTCCCCATGTCGATCAAGATTGCGGTACCAGTCGGATTTCTACAACAGCAGAGAGATATTCAGTGATTTCGCATTCGAGAGATATATAGGTAGATTAGTGAAGAGTTTAGAGTTGCTTCCTGCTCGTGGTTTGTGTCTGAGTTGCATGTCCAGTTTTTGCTTTCAATTTTACACGTGGAAATTACTGACTCCCCTCAGAGCTAGCAAGCTGATACCCTCCACACTGCGGCTTTCCAGAAAAGTGCAGAGGTATGTGCCGCATTTGTCTCCATGGCATTCCAGAGAGAGGTAGATTCCCGAAGAGTGTAGAGTTGGCGCAGAGTCCAAAAAAATGTGGAGCCAGTTCGGTCCACTTCCTCTTTGCCACAGTCCTACCCAGACTTCGAAAGGCCTCAAACAAGTTGAAAACAGGGAGCTTGAGTCAAAGCAACGCAGTGACAAGCAAAGCTAGGATAATTTTGAGAGTCAGCTATGAGGATCATTATTTGGGAGATGTTTCTATCCTTAACCTAGGGAAAACCAGCGGTAGAGTACAATCTTATCCCCCTGGCAATTCCCACTCTAAAATGGGGAGGACGTGCTCCAAAATCATGGCAATTTTATGCTCACCAGAAAAGAGACAGTACTTATACAACAAATACAGCGCTTTTGCGAGTGGATTCTCAGGTCTGAAGTTTTCCACTCTTTGCCACAGTCCTGCCCAGACTTCAAAGGCCTCAAATAAGTTGAAAACACAGAGAGCTTGAGTCAAAGCAACGCAGTGACAAGCAAAGCTAGGATAATTTTGAGAGTCAGCCACCTAGTCGCCCAGTGCTGCCCTTTTGCCCTTTTTGGTTGCATACCCTTATTTGCCTGAACTCGCCTGAACTTCATTGCTGGCTAAGTTCCCATCCCCACTGCATAAAAATGTTGGGATTGTGTTTTCGTGTGTATGTTCGTCGTTCGCAAGGAGCCGGAACAGACCCTGCCAAAGACAGCATTCCCAGAGCATGCCGTCGTGGGCAAGGTCTGCCTAGTGACCTCCCCAAAGACAGTCTTTGTTTGCATTTGGTTGTTATTGATTGTAAGTTCGTCGTTCGCAAGGTCTTTGGGATGACCCTGCTCAAGACAGCATGCCCAAGGCATGCCATCGTGAGTTAGATGCTCTGAAATACCCAATCTTATCTGTGCTTAGGAAGGGAACTGATTTCTTGCAAACTCAGTGAGTGATGTGTATGGCTCTTCCACACATGTGGAACAAGAAAAAGGGTGCCCTTATCAAGCCCTGGCCACCCCGCAACTAAGGGAGGATCAGATCATTATTTGGGAGATGTTGGTATCCTCAACCAGTAGAGTACAATGTTCGTCCCAGGTTGACTTGGAGAAGTGCTGCATTCCAAAGCAGCTCCTGCAACTTTCACCAAAATTCATTTGAGTCAATTCTAGCACTTCCAACTGTAAGAGATTCGAGCATTCGCATCAAAACCGCCGCGACACAGAAGTGCTTACTCCTTCACGTCCAGCGAACGCACCGAGCTGGTTTGCCAAATTTGTTAGACAGCGCCTAGTTGGTCCACAAGATGCATGGAGGCCACATCAAAGATTCCATCTCTGGCAATTTTGGCCCAGGCTCAACGAAGCATGTTGCTGGCCACTGGTCTCTTCTGGTAAGTTGATGCTTTGCCAGCTTTTGCGATGTTGTTCGGTTGAACTCGTATTTGTTTGCCTTTCCAATCCATTTTGTTGGAGAAGGAGCTGGCTGAATTTGATAGCCGGAAGCAAGTAAGAAGTTATTTTCACACCACATTTGCTGCAATTGTTGAGAATCAATCTCTGCAGGTCTCGGGATGTAGATTGAAAGAACACGACATGTGTGACATGTCTGCGACTTTGTTCGCTGAATCGTGTCCAATGTCCGCATCATTTTTGACGAATGGTAGTGACAATGATGACACCCTGTGCATCCGCTAGCGGCCCAGGTTGACTTGGAGAAGTGCTGCATTCCATCAAAAAGCAGCTCCTGCAACGTTCACCAAAATTCATTTGAGTCAATTCTAGCACTTCCAACTGTAAGAGATTCGAGCATTCGCATCAAAACCGCCGTGACACAGAAGTGCTTACTCCTTCACGCCCAGCGAACGCATCGAGTTGGTTTGCTGAATTTGATAGCTGGAAGTAAGACATAATTTTTGCTCACACCACGTTTGCTGCAATTGTTGAGAATCAATCTCTGCAGGTCTCGGGATGTAGATTGAAAGAACACGACATGTGTGACATGTCTGCGATTTTGTTCGCTGATTTGTGCCAATGTTCGCATAATATAGTGCCAATGATGACACTCTGTAAAGAGGCCGTCTTCCAGTTGAATCTTGCTGTGTGATGGCTGGGGGGAATCGGACGTTCACAACTTTGGAAGTGCGCAGGGTGAGGAAGATTGCACGCTTCGTTTTCCAGAGTACCAATAACACAATGCTCGCTCAACGAGAGATTTCTCCACTCAGCCTTTTGTGAAGCTCTGTGCAGTGTGCACGCTGTGGCGCAAGTAATTTGTAGCGATGCCCTAAAAATCCATCTTGCCAACCAGATGATATGGCCATATTCGAGAAAGTTAGGTATGACTGTATGACCAAATTTTTTGAGTAGAGTACAATGTTCGTCCCAGGTTGACTTGGAGAAGTGCTGCATTCCATCAAAAAGCAGCTCCTGCAACTTTCACCAAAATTCATTTGAGTCAATTCTAGGACTTCCAACTGTAAGAGATTCGAGCATTCGCATCAAAACCGCCGTGACACAGAAGTGCTTACTCCTTCACGTCCAGCGAACGCACCGAGCCGGGTTGCTGAATTTGATAGCCGGAAGCAAGTAAGAAGTTATTTTCACACCACGTTTGCTGCAATTGTTGAGAATCAATCTCTGCAGGTCTCGGGATGTAGATTGAAAGAACACGGCATGTGTGACATGTCTGCGATTTTGTTCGCTGATTTGTGTCCAATGTCCGCTTCATTTTTGACGAATGGTAGTGAGAGTGATGACACGCTGTGCATCTGCTAGCGGCCCTTCCAACCATTACTAAAGAGGTTCTCGGAAGCCTCAGAACCATTCAGTGGGGGCAATGTAAGATGCAGCTTTCTTTGACCGCGACAATGCCATTGAGAATCCCATTTTGTGAATCAAGGTGTCGGCACGTTGTGATGGAGTTGCTGCCTTTTGGCCCACCATGCGAGTACTTTCCTGTCTTGCCATGCTCTCAGCATCCAGCATATCGAAGTAAAATACAGTATGATCAACAAGTATACACGGTGGACACAGTGGCGTGCGGGTCCCTTCAAAGTTTTTGCAGCGTTGATGAAACCAGCTCCAGTATCTTGAATGCATTGGTTGACTTGCTTTGAAGGCAGACGTTGCCCGACATCAAGATGTATATGGAAGGATGTAATGGGTCCACCTTGAGACTCTCTGCTAGATATAGCATGAGACATTTTAGCTTCTGTACGGGCTAGCAGGAAAAGGGAGAGAAGGGGGTGCTTCAGTTTCAATGTCACACTTTCAGCTAGCTGATTGTATGCTTGTCCATGATTTTGTGCTTCTTTTCATCCATGTTTGGAAGTGGTTTGACCTTCTCTGCACTGGTCATGGAGAAGGTTTCGCCAAGCAAAAGCCAACGACAGAGGTACAAAGTGTCTTCAGCCAGCTGTCAACCAGCTGTATCCCACTCGCTGTGAAGTGTGGAGGCCTTCTTCCAGTTGCATCTTGCTGTGTGATGGCTGGGGGGAAGGGGTGAGGAAGATTGCAGATTGCACGCTTCGTTTTCCAGAGTACCGATAACACAATGCTCACTCAGCAATGTCAGCAACAATTTCACCCAGACTGTCAAGAAGAACAAACATGAATTTTGGATCTGTCATTTGGCAATACTGGGCCGAGTAGCCAAGCCAATCTTTACAAGTCTATGCCCGATCAGCCTTTAAGAGTATGAGTTTGTGAATGAATCATGGGGTTCAAAAAGTGGAACTTGAGAGCCATTGGCTATTAGCCGACCGAGTTCAAGGGGTCCCCAACCAAGAGATGAGACGCTCAGATGTTGATGCCTTGAACATGGCCAAATTTGCGAAAACATTCTGGGCTGCTAAATTCCCCAAAAACAAAAATGACCAACGGAATCATGCTGGTGGTTTTTCTATGTCCCTTTGTGCTGGTCTCTCTTTGAAGATGCAACCTAGAAACAACTGACTGAATTGTCGTGCCCTGTGCATGGGTTCCGAACCCCCCAAATGCCGACGGCTGCACGCCAGTGGCATTCAGGGTTAGGATTTGGAAAGGTTAAAGCTCTCACTTCAAACATACTCTGTTTGTCAGTGTTCGATATTGGCCGACGCAATGCTCACTAGCGAGAGATTTCTGGACCTAGTTTTTAGTGAAGCTCTGGGACAAGCCGTCAAGGATGAAAAGCCAGCCTGCCGATGACGTTGCAAGAGCTGGTGCAGAGAAGTGGCACGGTAAAGTTTAGGCGCCCAGTGCTGCCCGTTTGCCCTTTTTGGTTGCATACCCTTATTTGCCTGAACTCGCCTGAACTTCATTGCTGGCTAAGTTCCCATCCCCGCTGCATAAAAATGTTGGGATTGTGTCTTCGTGTGAATGTTCGTCGTTCGCAAGGAGCTGGAACTGACCTTGCCAAAGACAGCATGCCCAGGGCATGCCGTCCTGGGCAAGGTCTGCCTAGTGACCTCCCCAAAGACAGTCTTTGTTTGCATTTGGTTGTTATTGATTGTAAGTTCGTCGTTCGCAAGGTCTTTGGGATGGCCCTGCCCAAGACAGCATGCCCAGAGCGTGCCGTCGTGAGTTAGATGCTCTGAAATACCCAATCTTGTCTGTCCTTGGGAAGGGAACGCCTCCCAGATTTTGGCGCAAAATGCAAGGCCTCCCAGATTTTGGCTTCCTTGGCTCACTTTCACTACAAAACAGATGGCAAGAAGTGAAGCCCTGAAGCAAACGCAGATATGATTGAGATATACCAGGCGATGAAGCAAAGGCCGATGGAAGGAGTTTGTGGACTCTGGTGTCGCCGACTTGGACGGCCAGGCTGTGACAATTGCCAGGCAGCCCTGATGGATGTCTTCTCATTTCGTCGGTTGCCTGTTGGAATTGCCATGCGCCGGCTAGACATGGCGACATCGCATCTGGGTAGCTACAACTTGAAGATTTCGCCTTAGTTAGTAGCAGGGAGAGAAGGAAGTGCTGCAGTTTCAATGTCAGACACTTTCAGCAAGCTGATTGTATTATTGACCGGAGGCAGGCCATGACTTGATTCCAGCCAGTTCATGATTTTGTGCTTATCTTCATCCATGTTAGGAAGTGGTTTAACCTTCCGTGCGCTGGTCATGGAGAAGCTGCAGCTAACGACGTCTGTTTGGAACTCTGTTGGAAATAGTTGAGTCTGATGGTAAGCTTCCAACATCGAAGAAGGCTACAGAGTACTACAGAGGTACAAAGTGCCTTCAGCCAGCCGTCAGCCAGCTGTATCCCACTCGCTGTGAAGTGCAGGGGCCTTCTTCCAGTTGCATCTTGCTGCGCGATACTTGCCGGGAATCGGACTTTCACAAGTTTTGGAAGGGAACGCCTCCAAGATTTTGGCGCAAAATGCAAAGCCTCCCAGATTTTGGCTCCCTTGGCTCTCTTTCACTAGAACCCAGACCGCAAGAAGTGAAGCCTGGAAGCAAACGCAGATATGATTGAGATATACCAGACGATACAGGTGGCCTTCGAATCTTCTAGTTGGAGGTCACTTGACCTCGAAAAGGGTCACTGAACGATCACAGAAAGACCACAAAGAACGTTGAGACTCTCTGCTCGACATAGCTTGAGACATGTAGCTCCCGTTCCGGTTAGCATGTACCCAAATTTGTCGGCAAATGTAGTTACTTCCACTGGCTTCCAAAATCTTCCCAGACACAGAGAAGTGGTGACACTGCCAAATGAGCGCTTGGACGGTCAGCATGAATGCCATTTGAGAGTAGCCGAAGGTATTTGGGCCAGCGATGTTTTCACAATTTTGGCCATGTAGAACTCTGTTTGTCAGTGTTCGATATTAACCGACACAATGCTCACTAGCGAGAGATTTCTCGACCTAGTAAACTGTTGTTACCCAACATGCAAGGCCTCCCAGATTTTGGCTCCCTTGGCTCACTTTCACTAGAACACAGACTGCAAGTCAAGCCTGGAAGCAAACACAGATATGATTGAGATATACCAGGCGATGCAAGGTGGCCTTTGAATCTTCTTGTTGGAGGTCACTTGACCTTGAAAAAGGTCACTGACCTATCGCATTTTTTTTCAATTTGGTCCTTTAACTTCAGTGGTGCCCCAGCTTTCTTGCACAGACTCATTGGCAGCGAAAAAAGTTTTGCAAGCAACGACTACAGCAGGTTTTTGTTGACATGGAATCTGCAAGTTGAATGTCTCCTCAAAGTTAAAACAAAGTTGTCGTACAGTATGGCTTGATGTCTCAAGTTCTGAATCCTGAGCACATGGAGCAGTCATTTTGGATGACAGATTCTGCACTTTTGAGCCAAAACTTGTTTGAGTTTGTGACGTCAGGCCATGATTGACCTGTGGTCATGTGGAAGGATGTACTGGGCGCACCTTGCGATTCTCTGCTCGACGTAGCTTGAGACATGTAGCATGTACCAAAATTTGTGGCAACTGTAGTTACTTCCACAGGGGGTCACTTGAGACATAGGTTTTGGATTTGGAGTGGTCTTGGGGAAAGCCAGAGTCTCCTCGTTCGCCAGCGCATTGCTTTGCAGAGAGCCAATTGTCTAAGGGGATTTGTTTGTTTGTGCGAACCCTGTTTACGTCAACGTGAGACGAACTTGAGAACTTTCAACCTCCAGACTTTAGTTGGTCTCATTTGTGTCCTTAGCTTGCTTTCGCAATGTTTCAGTTGAACTCGTATTTGTTTGCCTTTCCAATCCATTTTTTTGGAGAAGGAGCTGGCTACATTGATAAGTGGAAGCACACCACGTTTGCTGCAATTGTGAATCAATCTCTGCAGGTCTCGGGATGTAGATTGAAAGAACACGACATGTCTGAGATTTTGTTCGCTGATTTTTGTCCAATGTCCGCTTCATTTTTGACGAATGGTAGTGCCAATCATGACACGCCGTGCATCTGCTAGCGGCCCTTCCAACCAGTGCTAAAGAGGTTCTCGGAAGCCTCAGAACCATGCAGTGGGGGCAATGGAAGATGCAGCTTTCTCTGACTGTGACATGTCATTGAGGATCCCATTTTGTGAATCAAGGGGTCTGCTCGTTGTGATGGAGTCGCTGCCTTTTGGCCCACCATGCGATTACTCTCCTGTCTTGCCATGCTCTCGGCATCGAGCATATGAAAGTGAAATGCAGTATGATAAAGTATACAGCGGATACAGTGGCGTTCGGGTCTTCAAAGTTTTTGCAGCGTTGCGCAAAATGCAAAGCCTCCCAGATTTTGGCTTCCTTGCCTCACTTTCACTATATAGAACCCAGAACGCAAGAAGTGAAGCCCGGAAGCAAACGCAGATATGATTGAGATATTATGATATACCAGACGATACAAAAGAATCGCCAGGTATAGAACGTTGAGATTCTCTGCTCGACATAGCTTGGGACATATAGCTCCTGTACGGGTTAGCATGTACCCAAATTTGTCGGCAAATGTAGTTACTTCCATTGGCTTCCAAAACCTTCCCAGACACAGAGAAGTGGTGACACTGCCAAATGAGCGCTTGGACAGTCAGCATGACGAAGGACAGTTTTCAGAATGCCATTTGAGAGAAGCCGAAGGTATTTGGGCCAGCGATGTTTTCACAATTTTGGCCATGTAGAACTCTGTTTGTCAGTGTTCGATATTAACCGACACAATGCTCACTAGCGAGAGATTTCTCGACCTAGTAAACTGTTGTTGCCCAACATGCAAGGCCTCCCAGATTTTGGCTCCCTTGGCTCACTTTCACTAGAACACAGACTGCAAGTCAAGCCTGGAAGCAAAATTCATTTGAGTCAATTCTAGCACTTCCAACTGTAAGAGATTCCATTTGCATCAAACCCGCCTTGAAACAGAAGTGCTTACTCCTTCACGCCCAGCGAACGCACCGAGCTGGTTTGCCAAATTTGGTAGACACAGACCGCAAGAAGTCAAGCCCGGAAGCATAACACAGATATGGTTGAGATATACCAGGCGATGCAAGGTGGCCTTTTAATCCTCTAGTTGGAGCTCACTTGACCTTGAAAAAGGTCACTGAACTATTACAAAAAGATTCTTCAAGTTGGTCCTCTAACTTCAGTGGTGCCCCAGCTTTCTTGCACAGACTCTCTGGCAGCGAAAAAAGGTATTGCGAGCAATGACCACAGTAGGTGTTTGTTGACATGGAATCTGCAAGTTGAATCTCTTCTAAAAGTTCCAAAAATGTCCACAAGGACGATTGCGAGAATTCCCCACATGTCACACAGTGTGGCTCATCATGGCCAAAATTGTGAAAACATTCTGGCCCAGGGCATGACGTCCTGGGCAAGGTCTGCCTAGTGACCTCCTCAAAGACAGCCTTTGTCTGCATTTGGTTGTTATTGATTGTATGTTCGTCGTTCGCAAGGTCTTTGGGATGGCCCTGCCCAAGACAGCATGCCCAGGGCGTGCCGTCGTGNAAACTGTTGTTGCCCAAAATGCAAGACCTCCCAGATTTTGGCTTCCTTGGTTTACTTTCACTAGAAGACAGACGGCAAGAAGTGAAGCCCCGAAGATATACCAGGCGATTTTTTCAAAGGCCCTCACTGTGCTGTCACTGCCCCACAAGAAGTATGTGGACTCTGGTGTCGCCGACTTGGACGGCCAGGCTGTGACAATTGCCAGGCAGCCCTGATGGATGTCTTCTCATTTCGTCGGTTACCTGTTGGAATTGCCATGTGCCGGCTAGCCATGGCGATGTCGCATCTGGGTAACTTACAAAAAAAAACAGCTACAACTTGAAGATTTCGCCTTAGTTAGTAGCAGGGAGAAAAGGAAGTGCTGCAGTTTCAATGTCAGACACTTTCAGCAAGCTGATTGTATTTTTGACCGGAGGCAGGCCATGACTTGATCCCAGCCAGTCAATGATTTTGTGCTTATCTTCATCCATGTTAGGAAGTGGTTTAACCTTCCGTGCGCTGGTCATGGAGAAGCTGCAGCTAACGACGTGTGTTTGGAACTCTGTTGGAAATAGTTGAGTCTGATGGTAAGCTTCCAACATCAAAGAAGGCTACAGAGGTACAAAGTAACTTCAGCCAGCTGTCAGCCAGCTGTATCCCACTCGCCATGAAGTGCAGAGGCCTTCTTCCAGTTGCATCTTGCTGTGTGATTCCTGTCGGTAATCGGAGTTTCACAAGTTTTGGAAGTGTGCAGGGCGAAGAAGATTGCACGCTTCGTTTTCGGGAGTACCAATAACACAGTGCTCAACAAGAGATTTGCTGCCCGGGTTTTGGTTTTCCAACCCATGTTGTGCAACTAGAAAATATTGGAAGAGTTCCTTGATGAAATTTCATGAATATCAAGTGGAGGGTGCCAGCAGACATGGCATTTCCAGCTCCAGCTCTGTATTTCAAAGAAAAATAATGAAAAATATGGATTATATAATATTATTTATATAACATAATATGAAATACATTGAAGTTATCGCAATTCAAAAGACATGATTAAGACGCAAAAAGAATCAAAAAGAGTGCCTGGAGTGGGGGCCTTCCTGTACATGGGCAGCAGGGATCAGACAGGATCAATGATGTTCAATGAAACCCTGCAAAATAATTGGAACTGGTTCAAGGGGGGGGCCCCCACCCCCCTGACCCTTAAGGGGGTAGGAATGTTTTCACAATTTTGGCCATGTTCTAAATCAACCTAACACAACAAACATACTCTGTTTGTCAGTGTTCGATATTAGGCGGACACAACGCTCACTGGTGAGAGATTTCTCGACCTAGTTTTTGGTGAAGCTCTGGGACAAGCCGTCAAGGATGACAAGCCAGCCTGCCGCTGACGTTGCAAGAGCTGGTGCAGAGAAGTGGCACAGTAAAGTTTAGGCGCCCAGTGCTGCCCTTTTGCCCTTTTTGGTTGCATACCCACCTGAACTCGCCTGAACTTCATTGCTGGCTAAGTTCCCATCCCCACTGCATAAACATGTTGGGATTTTGTTTTCGTGTGAATGTTCGTCGTTCGCAAGGAGCTGGAACAGACCCTGCCAAAGACAGCATGCCCAGGGCATGCCGTCCTGGGCAAGGTCTGCCTAGTGACCTCTTGAAAGACAGTCTTTGTCTGCATTTGGTTGTTATTGATTGTGTGCTCGTCGTTCGCAAGGTCTTTGGGATGGCCCTGCCCAAGACAGCATGCCCAGGGCTTGCCATCGTGAGTTAGATGCTCTGAAATACCCAATCTTGTCTGTTCTTAGGAAGGGAACGCCTCCCAGATTTTGGCGCAAAATGCAAGGCCTCCCAGATTTTGGCTTCCTTGGCTCACTTTCACTAGAACNGGCATTCAGGGTTAGGATTTGGAAAGGTTAAAGCTCTCACTTCAAACATACTCTGTTTGTCAGTGTTCGATATTGGCCGACACAATGCTCACTAGCGAGAGATTTCTGGACCTAGTTTTTAGTGAAGCTCTGGGACAAGCCGTCAAGGATGACAAGCCAGCCTGCCGCTGACGTTGCAAGAGCTGGCACAGAGAAGTGGCACAGTGAACCGTTGTTGCCCAAAATGCAAGGCCTCCCAGATTTTGGCTTCCTTGGTTTACTTTCATTAGAACACAGACGGCAAGAAGTGAAGCCCGGAAGATATACCAGGCGATTTTTTCAAAGGCCGACAGAAGGAGTTTTTGTTAATTTTTCTTAACTCCTGATACCTCACTGTGCTGTCACTGCCCCACAAGAAGTATGTTCACTCTGGTGTCGCCGACTTGGACGGCCAGGCTGTGACAATTGCCAGGCAGCCCTGATGGATGTCTTCTCATTTCGTCGGTTACCTGTTGGAATTGCCATGTGCCGGCTAGCCATGGCGATGTCGCATCTGGGTAACTTACAAAAAAAAACAGCTACAACTTGAAGATTTCGCCTTAGTTAGTAGCAGGGAGAAAAGGAAGTGCTGCAGTTTCAATGTCAGACACTTTCAGCAAGCTGATTGTATTTTTGACCGGAGGCAGGCCATGACTTGATCCCAGCCAGTCAATGATTTTGTGCTTATCTTCATCCATGTTTGGAAGTGGTTTAACCTTCCGTGCGCTGGTCATGGAGAAGCTGCAGCTAACGACGTGTGTTTGGAACTCTGTTGGAAATAGTTGAGTCTGATGGTAAGCTTCCAACATCAAAGAAGGCTACAGAGGTACAAAGTGCCTTCAGCCAGCTGTCA
The DNA here is from genome assembly GCA_000507305.1 of Breviolum minutum Mf 1.05b.01. NCBI lineage: Eukaryota > Dinophyceae > Suessiales > Symbiodiniaceae > Breviolum > Breviolum minutum. Next base: position 43,331 of record DF239122.1, read on the forward strand.
GCCAGATGTATCCCACTCGCCGTGAAGTGCAGAGGCCTTCTTCCAGTTGCATCTTGCTGTGTGATTCCTGTCGGTAATCGGAGTTTCACAAGTTTTGGAAGTGTGCAGGGCGAAGAAGATTGCACGCTTCGTTTTCGGGAGTACCAATAACACAGTGCTCAACGAGAGATTTCTCTACTCAGCCTTTTGTGAAGCCCTGTGCAGTGTGCACGCCGTGCCGAAAGCAATCTGTACCGATGCCCTAAAACGCCAGCTTGCCAACCAGATGATACAGGTATATTTGAGAAAGTTAGGTATGACTGTCTGACCAAATGTATTGAGTAGAGTACAATTTTCATCTTGGAGAAGTGCTACATTCCCCATCAAAAAGCAGCTGCAACTTTCAGCAAAATTCATTTGAGTCATTTCTAGCACTTCCAACTGGAAGAGATTCGAGCATTCGCATCAAAACCGCCTTGACACAGAAGTACTTACTCTTCACGCCCAGCGAGCGCACCGAGCTGGTTTGCCAAATTTGCTGGACAGCTCCTAGTTGGTCCACAAGATGCGTGGACCAAACCAAAGATTTCATCTCTTGCAATTTTGGCCCAGGCTCAACGAAGCATGTTGCTGGCCACTGCTCTCTTATGGTAAGTTGCTGCTTTGCCCACTTTGCTGCATTCAAGGATCCAAATTGGTTCCCAGATTTCGGCTATCAAAACATTTGGTCCTGAGCTGACAAGTTGCAAACTGGGCCGCAGGGGGTCATGCTTTGACACTGAAGACGTTCAGATTCTGCTTTTGGATTTAGAGAGGTCTTGGGGAAAGCCAGTGTCTCCTGATTGGCCAGCGCATTGCTTTGCAGAGCCAATGGTATAAGGGGATTTGTTTGTTTGTGCGAACTTCGTTTACGTCAATGTGAGACAAACTTGAGAACTTTCAACCTCCAGACTTTGGTTGGTCCCATATTCAGCAATTCGCGACAGAAGGGAGGCTGAGCCTCATCCAAGGCGAGCAACATTTTGTTAAAGGTTTGCATGTTGTTTGCCACGGTACAGCTCTAGGTTGCAACTAGCTAGCTGAACAATCTGAAGCTGTGGCTTCATCTGTTTTCTGTGTTGCATTTTGGAAAACCGCGGGGAAGATGCCAAGGGCACACCGAAGCAGACGGAAGAGTTCAAATCAGCTAGCTTTTGTGGCTGAGTCCGAGTCTAGGGTCCAATTACGCTGCACATGCATGATGTTGACCAAAGGATTGCCAAGTTATGATGTGAATGTGTGAACACGTTGCTTCAGCAAGCTGACGCTGCTTGACTGAATCTATCAATAAATATTTACTTTGGTGGCCGCCGCATATCATGTCTTGTGGGGTGCTGAAACCATTCGCTCAGAGATGTCAGCGACGTCAGTCACTGAGATTCCATGAGGGATGGCAAACCTCACAATTCATGAAAAGTATTCAACACACATTCTACACACACTCGGAACATCTTGGAACAAGGATGACTTGACGACTGCCCCAAATCGGTTCGGATGGGACCACTTCTGGCTGCCGGACACAATTCGAAAATGAATGTGTCACAGGGTTTTATGATACCTTCGATGTTGCCTCTCTCTTGCTTCAGCGACTCTTTGATAGGGAAAAAAAACAGACATCATCAGACATCCATGAGCCATCCATCAAAATAACTGTATTGCATGAGCCTCGAAGCGCGCATGGATGCCATGCCATGCAGAGGCAGGGAGAGTGCGGAAGTCTCCAGCTGCCATAACAATCGTCAGACACTACCTTTGCTTAAACGACCACTACGCAAAGCTTTGCAAAAAATGTGGGATTCTTTGACTTCATTCCCTAAAACTCTGGAAAGGATTTGGTGTGAACAAGAAGACGGTCCTGTTGGCAGTCTCTTTTCCGCATGTCTCCTGATTTGTTTTTGAAAGTCTATTTGAGGGCAAGGGGCTCATAGAGCAGGTTTTGGCGTCTTGCCAAGTTCCAAGTTCAACAATTTTGGCCCATGTCATGGAAGGTCCCGTCCATCATCTACAGACATGAGAAGCAAAAGAGATTGAGAACAGCTTAGGAGACAAAAACCCGCAGATGGAGCCGAGACGTCTTTGTTGAGATGTTTTTTGGCCAGTCCGTCAGAAACACAGCGGACAGAATGCACTGCCATGTGCGGCGTGGTCGGAAGATTTTAATGAGCGGCACGAGGTGAAGTACCCATGTCGCAAAGCCACAAGTTTTTGCAAACTGTCAGACTTGGCAGATTGTGGACACTTGAGTTCAAGATGCATTGCATGAGTACCAACATGATGATCATAGCACATTAGTGAGCCACGCCGGCAGTTGTCAGCGGCATGAGCCACATCTTGCCGTAGCTTCGCCTGCCATGGTGGAACAGAGACGAGTTCAGTTCAAACCTCGTGTTTGCTTGGTGTTAGTTGTGCCATGCTCAACCTGCTTGTCCTGATGCTTGGTCAGCCATCTTGATGTGAATGTGTACCATCAGATGTCCCATCCATCGATTGCAGGCATGAGAGGGCAAGAAAATCGGGCAGGCAGCTTGCTGCAGTAGAAGACGAAGACCCTGGGATGGAGCTGCAGAGACGTCTTTGTTGACGTGTTCGGCGAGTCCATTACGAACATAGTGGACAGCATGCACTGCAAGTGCGGCTTGGTCAGAAGATTTTAGCGACTTAGTGCGAGGCACGAGGTGAAGTACCCATGTCACACAGCCACAAGTTTTTGCAAACTGTCAGACTTGGCAGATTGTGGACAATTGAGTTCAAGATGCACTGCATGAGTGCCAACATGATGATCATAGCACATTAGTGAGCCACGCCGGCAGTTGTCAGCGGCATGAGCCACATCTTGCCGTAGCTTCGCCTGCCATGGTGGAACGGAGACGGGTTCAGTTCAAACCTCGTGTTTGCTTGGTGTTAGTTGTGCAATGCTCAAGATGGTCATACTTTGCGAAACATTTTGCTCTGAATCCTTGTGTCGGACCTTGCCACGCATGCTGCGCACGATGCGCACGCTCAGATACGGACCGAAAAAGGACATGTGTGCATCATTTAGCAAGTCAACGTAGATGATCACAAAAGTCTGCACGTTTGATTTCGCGATTTGCTTCCCTTACAAGCAAAGAGATAGCAACACTGTGAAAGCGCAGAAATTGCCGGTTCATCTCCTGATGCCTCGGCGTCTTGAGCTTTGAAGCTAAGATAAGCTAAGTCTAGTGTGACAAGCATGCAACGGTGTAGTTCCAGGCAAATCAACAAAAGCCTAGCTCACTCACAGGCTTAAATCATTCATGCCTGATGCCACTCTCAGGCAGTTCCTTCCAATGGTACTGGGTCCGGCAAGTACGTTGCCTGCATCGTCAAGTTCGCCAGCTTTCTTGAAGTTTCAGGCCCTGCAGATATTCCAGACCCCAGAACCGGCACCAACGCCAAGCGTAGAATGAAACATGTCAGAGATGTTCTTTCTGACATGTTGTGACCGTGATATCGATTGGACTTTCATCCCCTCCCAGTCGCGTAACTGGCAGTTGGTTTTGCTGAAGTGGGAAACACCGGAAACACGGCAATTCCTCTCATAGAGAACACCTTGATGCGCATTGCCTCTATGGTGTCGTGGCCGCATGGATGGGCATGAGGCTCTCCTGTCAGCTCGAGATGCGACTAGGTTGGAGTTTGGACCGAAAAGTCACAACATCTATGACGATGAAAGTCCGCAAATTCCCTTGTTTAAGTAGTGGTTTCAAGAAACATACCAGATGGAGGGGCAACCTCAAACTCTAGTCAGAAATTTCAGGACATCAATGCAGACCAGCATGTACACCAGCCGCCAGAGGTACCATATATGGAGTTATTTCATGTTATTTCCAAGTTGCGGCCTGTCTCTCAGTTCTGTGTCTGCGACCAAGCGAATTGCCACCATTCTGCACAGCTGTGCAAGTTGAAACGTGTTAAAATGCCGACTCCTTTCAGAGCAAGCAAACTGCTGCCCGTTGCACTGCACTTTGCTTGCAAAATGCGATATGTGTCCCTTCTTCGTCCGTAGTCCGAAGTACATTTGGAATTCGTTCTGCTCCCCTTCTGTTTGCCCCAGACGGGTTCAGACTTCAGACCGCTGCGAACTGGTTGACATCAGCACGTTGAGTCCAAGCATGCCAAAGCCATGCCAAACAAAGCCAGGATGATTTTGAGAGTCAGCTTTCAGAACCTTTGCTTGGAAGATGTTGCTATCGTTACTGCATGCCAGGTCGACTTTCATTCTTGGTGGGAGAGGGAGGTTGTATTTTCGGTTGTTTCCCATTCGTCGTTTGAGCTGCATCCCCCCTAGAAAATCCTAAAGATGCATCTCCCGCAACTTTCACCACATCCAGCTGAATCGATTCTAAGCCTTTCAACTTTACCAGTTTTACCAAGACGAGATTTGACCATTCGCAACGAGACCGCGTTGACACAGAAGTGCTGCCTCCACAGCAAGCGGCCAATGCACCGAGCTTGTTGGTTTGATGTGGTAGATAGCTCCTAGTGGGTCCACAAGATGCTTTGCCGCCAAATCAAATCTTCCATTTCTTGCAATTTTGTCCAGCCAGGATCAACAAAGCATGGTCTATAATGTTGAGTTGCTACGTTGCTGCATTCAACCATCCAAAGCGCAAGCATACACTCTGCCACTTGCTTCCCAGATTTTGACTCGGAAAGCATTTGGCCCCAAGCTGACGAGCTGCAAAATGAGACGCCCCCGCTTGTATGACAGACATGAGATGGCGCGTGCTTAGAAAATGATGACATTCAGATTCTGGGTTTGGATTTGGAGAGAACTTCATAGGGATAGGCAGCATTCCTGTGTTTCCAAGCCGCTTGCTTCAAACCGCCCATTGCCACGGGCTTTTCTTTGTTTCTGCGAACCTCATTTGTGCCAAAGTGAGACGAGCTTCAGATCTCTCGATCTCCCAAATTTTTGGCTGGTGTCATTTGTATCATTCCGCGGCCTTTTGGTTTTGCAGTCGAAGTCCAAGTTGTATAGTTACAAACTGCCATTAAATTAAAAGAAGCTGGCTGAATACAGCTGGAAGGTGTTTCGTTCACACCAAGTGTGCTTCAATTTTTCAGAATCAAACGTATCAGGTGTCAGGGTGCAGATTCAACGAACACGACATATCAGAAAATATTTTTGCTGATTTGCATCCAAGCTCCGCATTTCTCACGATTCATGGCGGCAATGAGGACACTCCTTGTGTGTGTTCGTCGCCTTTCCAACGAGTTACCTGCGAAGTTCTTGGAAGCCTCGGAACCATTTGGTGCGGGCAGAGGAAGATGCGATTTTCATAACCAAATCTCTGACAGGACAATGCCATCGAGCCCATTTTGTGAATCAAGGGCTCGGCACATGATGGATTTGCTGCACGGCGTACGATACGATGGCTTCTCTGCCTTGCCATCCACTGAGAATTTGGTGCATCAAAGTAGTTATGTACCGAAAATGTGATTATCAGTGGTTAGGACGCTTGGGAGCCCGAAAAACAAGTCTTGGCAGCCTTGATGACAACGTATCTTGGATGCAATGGTCGATTTGCTTTGAAGACAAACAATAGTGCCGGGCAACTTGTCGGGCCATGGTTCCTGCAGTATCATCTGTAGCTCACTGCAAACTTCTCCCAGTGAAACATCCAATTTGTTTGAAGACCTTGGCCTTGGTGCATGTTGGTTCTAGGTTCTAGACAGGCTTTACAGGAAGCCTTGTAGGACCCATATTGCTCACTGCAAACTTGCAGGGAGGATCCCACCCAACATATCCCAAAATCATAAGTTTTGACCACGACATGAGTTCTATTCGTTCAGAATAGCTGAGGTATTGTACCAGAAAGGAGGACGATGTCTAAAAGGTGGTCGTCTTCTTTGCAGGCGCCTGCCTGTGCCTGGGAGGTCTTATTATTTGGTAAATCGACAGGTGCTGTACTTTGCGGTTCTTTCCAAAGAAGACGAAAGGAGTGTAAATACCATTAAAGACCACGAGGTCAGAGCTGAGATGGTAATGACCAAAATTTTCCCTACACTGGGAACTGGGAAGAGGGATAAAAAGGGTTTTTGCAATGCAGGGTCACGCTGTGCGTAGTCTACTGCGTTTTGATGTGTTTTGCAATCCAGGGTGGCGCTGGTCTGCGTGAGTTTTGCAATCCAGGGTAGCACCGGTGCACGGTGGCGCAGGTCTGTGTAGTGTGTTTGTGTTTTGCAATCCAGGGTCACGCTTTGCGGTGCAACGTCTTCTAATGGAAAACTTTTTGGTGTAAAATATGCCAATGGTGTAGGAGCTCTTGGGCGAAAATGGTTTCTGGAGTAAACGTTTTCTGCTGTAAGGGCTCCTTGCTGTCAAGCAAAAGCAAAGCCTGGTGTAAAAATGTTTTGGTGAAAAGCACAATTGTGCCCCAAGTGCCAAAGGGAGCCCGGTGTAAAAGCTCTTTGGTGTGAAAGCTCCTTGGTGTCACAGGTTCCAGGTGTCAACATATTCTTACGTCCCTGGTTTTAAAGGGTTTTGCTGTAAAACTTCTTTGGTGAGAAAATTTCTGCTGGAATTTTCCTTCTGGTGTGAGTTTGTTGCATGGTGTACATGTGCCCGGTGAAAAGGCTTCTGGTGTCAAAAGGCTTCTGGTGCAAACGATTTCTGATGGAAAATCCAGTGTTGTGAAAAGTTGTTTGGTGTAAAAGTTTTTTCGCGTCAAAGTCGTTTGGTTCCAATTGCCTCTGCGTAAAGCGTTTTTTGTGTACACGGTTGGTGTATATATACAGGGGCCTTGTGGTGTAAAAGGGTTCTGGTGTAAAAGCCTTCTAGTGTAGAAATCCTTCGTGTAAAGTAAAGATGTGTAAAGTGTCCCTCGTGTTGAAGGTTTTCTTGTGTAAAAGGTTCTTGGTGCAAACATATTCTGAATCTGGCGTAAATTTCTTCTGGTGTAAATCAGTTTGGCATCGGCGTTAGGGTCCTTTGGTGAAAAAAGTTTCTTGTGTACTCGCATTCTGTTGTGGAAGTCGTCTGGAACTCTTTGGTTTGCATGGCCTCTGGTGTAGAAGGCTTCTGGTGTAAGGTTTTTTTGTATAAAGGTTTACTGGTGTAAAGTCGCCCGTTGTAGAATGTAGAAGGGCTGCGCCCAGAACCACGACTCTGATTTGACTTTGACACGGGACCGGACTACTACCTTCATTTATGATTGCAACGTTACACGTTTTTGACAGGGTCTTTAGGCTGCCGGGACATGTGGCGTCTAGTTTTTGGACGGTATCGAAGTGGTAGATGTAGGCACTTGTCTATGATGGGCTTTCTCTAGCCCGGGATGTATGGTGTCCAACTCAAAGAAACTGCGTGTTTGCTTTGCAAGGGATCTTGTGGATTAGTGAGTGTGTCATCGGGTCTCAATGCGAATGTCCAGATCTTCCTGATTATGAACTTGTCCAAGGGTTTGCCGTGCAAACGAGGATGCAAGATCAACATCTTTATAGTAGAGCGGACCTATCTATCTCCCAGGAAAGCAATCACCTCTACAAAACGCATCCCACCATTAACTCCTGCTACAAATAGATATGGAAGGGCCGGCGAACCGGGTCTACAAATCCGTCCCACCAACCGATCCCTCTAAAATTGGTATGGTAGGGTAGGGCCAGTGAAGAAAGTTGGCATGCAAGTTTTGTGCTGCAGAGGTAAAACACTCTGAGTAGATGCAAGGATCTTTCTGAAAATTGAACTTATTAGACTCCCCGGAAACATGTGGAGTTCCAACTTTGGTTCCTATTAAAAAAATGCCACCCACAGTATCCTGCTGCATGCCTTACTACTCCGGAACAGTCCTTCTTATAAGGGATGATTGACAGCACAACATCAAAGACCTTCTTTGTGATGGTGCGCAGGCTTGATGTTTCCCCGCTCTGCCTGTCTTGGATGGCATGCGGCAGAATCAGAGGCGAGGCATGATCGAGTTGGGAGCTAGGAACAGCTGTGAACCCGAAGATTGACGTTTGGGAACAATTTTGGAGAGTATGTGGTGCAAGTAGAGGGCTGCGGACATCTTTGCGGCTTACAGGCAAGACGCACCTTGTTGCGCACCCTCATGGGGGTAGAGTCCTCATGCTTCAATATATGGAGAACCACCTTCTCAAGTATCCTTTCCAAAAAATCCCAATGTCCCCCCAAGAAACAAGAGAGAGACGGAGGCTCTACTTATACTTTACAGTGCACCTCATGTGAGTTTTGTTTTTTTTTGCTGTCATCTTCGCTATGCAGTCGCGGAAGCTCCCGGAAGCAATTTTCACGTTTTTTAATGTTGAAGTTTGGCGGAAGTGCGTTTTGTAGGATTTTGTGATTTTGTTTTTGACATTTCATATGAATCAACATCGATGTAATTGTTTTACATGAGCCGTGGTAAACACAAGGTGGCAATGATCTTAGTATGTTTCTGGTAAAAATGTTCATATTCTTTGCGGAAGCTTCGCGGAAGCAAACCTTTCACGCGGAGGCACTGAAAGACCCCGAGCCCATCTGTATGGAAGATAGGATCATGAAAAATGGTTCACCCATGTTCACCCAGCCTAAAATGTCACATGCATTTGCCATTTGTGAAGTTCGAAATCTGAATGTATTAATTACTTCGAGTTTTAGACTCTCCGATTCTTCAATCACAACCTGATCAAGTGTATGATGGCTAGTTTTGTTCCAGGCCGTGCAGTGATTGCACTGATGCGGTGCGCTCCCGGACGCAATGCGACCAATGGATATTGGATGAGAAAAGGATTGCGGCTGTCAGCTGGAGAGATGTTTTCATTGATTGGCAGTTTTATTCGAAGGTGCGAAGAACGCATGTTGCCCACTTGCCAGCAGCATGCAGAGCCATCAGTTTTTCCTAGTTCAAGTGAGAACTGAAATCAAAAGCGCATAAGCTATATGACTTATGAGATTTTATGATTCTTCCCGTCCCGATTGTCTTGGACTAGAAAAAATGGCACGACTAAGGCATAGAAATTAGGATTTTGGACCCCTCCACCATCCCATACTAGAGAAAAAAGGTTGGCTATTGATGGTGTTTCANCTTCATCATCATCATCATCATCATCATCATCATCATCATCAGAAATCCCGCTCATGCTATGTTTGTAAATGGCCAGGACTTTATCCCTGGCCGTGATCATGACTCCGAACGTCACCTTTGAGTAAGAAAAATCATATGAAACATCTCTGCCATGCCCCGTTTTTCATGTCGAAACACCACCCGAATCAGAAGACAGGGCGTTTGGTTTTTGGGATTGGGGTAACAGAAAATCGAAAAGGTTGGTCAGCTGGCCGCCTCTTTTACACCGGTGGAATGGAATGCCTTGGTGTTTTCGTCCATGAAGTTCGACCAGCGCCGAAAAGCCGTGCCGCCACATCTCTAAGCAATTGGCGGACATTCCAAGATCCCATTCAGGCTTCATCCAGATCGCCGGCCGGAAGGATGTCGAAGGAAGATATGTGAAACGACTTTCCTTTTTTTGGTTGATGTTTGGATGCATCAAATATATTCGATTCTCACATATATATATATATATTTATATAAATGTTCTCCAATGTTTTACCCTGTGCTGCAGGAGTTCAGGGCACAAGCTTATGCCCCCACTCCCCCTTTCGGCTGCAACTGGGGGGCTCTCGGCGGCGATCGTTTCGAATCTCCTTCACGATCGGCCTCTCCCTCCTTTCGCCTGTCAGGAGCTTGATCCTCATTCTGGCCTGCTTCTGTGGTGCATCTTTGCAGCTGGGATCTTGGTGGGTATCTTTGCTGCTCAGCTTCTCGATTTTTTGGTGCTGGGGAGGCATTATCTGGGATTGGCATTGCGACAGCGCTCCTGGGTTTTTAGCAATTCTCTGGCTATCAAGAATCGGAGTGTATGAACTCCGCTGCCCTTCTCAGTGAAGTACAGCAATTGAGGAGAGACCTTGCGGCTCTCAGTGCTAGGGTCCTGGCCCTTGAAAACCAGGGTGAACAGGGAAGCAGTGTGGGCCCTGTTTTTGGATCTCCAGTGACGGTGAACTACACCTACCCTGTTGGTTCTGGCTCCGTTGACATTCCCCCTTTTCCTTTGACTGGTGTTGGTAGCAGTGAAGAGCTGCCTACTACTACAGCAGTGCCTGAGTCGGCGGCTGGAGCGCCTCCGCAATCATTGCCTGTGACCCCTGCTTTGGCTGCCTTTGTTTCTGAGGCGGATCGTCGAGCAGTGGCGGTGGAAATAGGACTGTTCCTGAGGCGGTCCCTGGACGGGGTGCATCGAGGAACGAGTGGGAGGTCTCGGTTAGGACTTCCCTCTCGTTGCTACATTTTGGTGCGAGACCTTTCTGGCAACCTGTACAATCCGGTCAGAATTTTCAATTCCTTCGGGGCCATCAAGTCCTTTGTCAAGGACCAAGGTGATTGCAAGAACAGCATTTTCGTGGGCCTGCCAACTAAGTGGGAGGCGAAACTAGCAGTGGAGACGGCCGGCTTGCAGTGGCCGGCTGATGGATCTTGAAGCCCTTGATCAATCGCCTCAAGTGCCAAGTCGTCCTGAGCATTTGAGGCAGTGTACAATTTTGGTGGGCGACAACTATAACCCTGATCCTGATTATCCAGTGGGAGTGCTGGAGATTGAGAGTGGGGAGGATACAGTTTTGATAGCCATTGCAGCAGTTGCAGAAGTCGATCATCGTGTGGTGGTAGCGTTGCCATTTGAAAGCTGGCACCGCACCTTGGCGAGACGTAAGATCCCTTCTACATTTCTCACCAAAGCGGTGTCAGTCACCGTACCTTTTGCTGAGAGAGAATCTGACGCTGAGGACAGTGGAGTGCCTCAGAAGGTCTGGCTTGCATACCTTAGTGCCGAGGCTGAGGAGTACGTTTTGTTTGACTCATCGACTGAGACCACGGCACCGGACATTCTGTTTTCGAAAGGAAGCCCCACGTGCCTCCCTTCTGCAGCGGGGTTAGCTCAAGCCTTGGAACAGCATTTTGCTTTTGAAACAGCACGGTCTGGTGCTGACCCTCCTACAGAAAGAGTTTCTCCTGAAGAAAGGTTGGACAGGTTGGAAGCATTGGTTCAAAGTCTGGCGGAACGGATTGTTCCTACCCAGAATACGGTGGCTGCGTCTGCGGCCGCCGGGGCTACTGCAAAAGCTGCTAGCCGACCATCAGCTCTTCGACAACCCAAATGCCGAGAAGAAGTGGAAGCAGAGCAACAAGGAGGCTTCAGTTTAGATGTCCTTCGATCTGCACGACAAGCTGGAGTGCCGGACAGTCAAATTTCAGAGCTGCTTCGAGTAGCAGGCCAAGGGAAGTCAAAAATGACAGATTTCCCAGCTGCTCCAGCCAAGCCGGTTTTGAAGTCCCGCAATCCTTTGTCCGAAAGCGAAGAGGAGGAAGCCGAAGTAGCCGAAGCGGAGGAGCAGGCTGCCAATCTAGCCAGCTTGGATCCCATGGTGCAGGCCGTCACGAAGCTCACACAGATAGCCTCTCGACTTGCCAGCCAAAGGAAACAAGCCAAGTCTTTAGATGCCTTACTAGACGTTGTTGGTTCGGGAGGCGCTTCAGAGAGCTCCTCTTCAGTCACTACGAAGAATGCAACAGCCTACAGAGCCTTGAAGAAGGCACTGACCAAGCAACCGGCTGCCATCTATGCCTCCATCGAAAAGCTCATGGCCGAGGACTTCCAGGTCAGGAATCACTCTGTCCCAGGCAGTTCTCCAGTGCTGGTGACGTCGCGAGCTTGGTTGGAACTACGCAGCAGAGTGCAGGGGTATCAGACCCCTGTTCGGTACCTTTGGGGAATAGCTGGTGCTCACGATGCTTTGGTTGCCGGGGCTCCGGAGGAGGCTCGGGCGAGGCTAGCCCTATTGCTAGCAATGGGCGATCAGCACTCGATCGACCGTGGCAACTGGATGGTTGCTGCAGAATTGAGTTTGGAGGAAGGACCTCCGATGGCGTCGTTCAACGGCCATACCTTACCCACAGAAGCCGAGCCGCCCTTCAGCAAGCTCGTAGACCCTCGCTGGATGGACTTGGTGCTTCATCGACTGGCCAGCTACGACACCTTGAACGAGAAGAAGAAGAAGCTCACCTACAGGAAGCCTCCTGGACTGACCTCGGAGGCGGATGCCCTTCCGAAGCCGAAGCCTGGGCCGAAGAAGGAACCTCGACCCAAGAAGGGTGCAGGAAAAGGAGGAGAATCTGGAGGTGCCGGACCGGAGCCTCCCGGTTTGACCCATCAATGAATGACCTTTTGCTGGTAGACGGTGCAGCCGGCTCAGTGCAAGCAATGGCGACCACGTCGGGAGCTTGCCACCTACAGTGCACTGACCCGACTGACCCGTCTGAAAAGCCAGCTACAGCTACTGCATGTGGCACTTCTGAAAGGAAGGTGCCTGGATCCTCAGCTTCCACGGTTGAGGTCAACACTTTATGGAATTCAATGACCCGCTGGATCTTGAGCAGCAAATGTGGTGATCTACGGTCCTTTTTGCGTGACTCCCTCCAGAAGCAGACCAGTGGGAGCGAAGTCTCTCACACCTCCAGGCCAGTGTGGCCTATGCCTATACCTTATCGCAAGGTTGATGATGCTGGACCTTCTACTTCTTTTGGGGCTGGGGAGCAATCACTGCGGCGCGCTATCAATGCTGCGGTTTTGGTGCTCAACTGGCTTCACTTGGGGCAGCCTAAGAAATGGCCTGGCGATGCGCTCTGTTCATCTATGACAATGGAGCAGAAGGCGGTTGTACTCCGTCTACGTCGACTTTGTTCTGGGTGGCAGTCTGCAGCGCCAGTGTCTGCCGAGGACATGGGAAGGGCAGCAGGAAAGATTGAATGTTTGGAAGAAGAGATTTTGTTTCTTACTAGAGCGGCAATCAGGCAATCTTGTTTAGTCGGCTCGGGTAAAAAACCTGTTGCAGAAGTTGCTCCCTCCAATGTTTGGCCGGTAAAAGAATCCCAAAAGTTAGGCGAAGTTCAGCTTGCTAAAGACATTGAAAGCCATCGTTTACAATTTTCGGGGTCCCCTAGTTTTGACCCCTCGCTGCTGCTGGATGAAGAGACGCAGTGTGCTTACATTGATCCATTGACTTACAGTATCCCCCCATGTGACAGTCTTGAAGACCCTCCTCACGTTCAAGTTCGTGGGCAACGGTCGGAGGTGTTGAAACTTTTTCAGTCGCTAGATAGATCTGGCCGGCTAGCTATCTTCACTCCTGATCAAGTGCGAATGCAACACCGGGCCGGATTATTCTCCTTAATGAAAAACTTGACTACAGACCGCTTGATATTGGATAGTCGGCCAGCGAACACTCTTGAGGCTCCTCTGTGTCGATGGACCCAAACGATGGGAGCAGTCCCGCCTCTTCTTGACATTGTTTTGGGAAAGGGACAGACATTGATAGCCGCTGGAGAAGACCTGAAAGATTTTTATTATTTTTTTCAAGTGACATCTAGTCGTGCGGCGCGAAATGCCATATCTTGCAGCCTCACACGGGCTGAAGCTATGCAGTTTTCATCTTTCCCTGCAGCATCAGATTCTGCTTGCAACATCTTCATCCCGGCGCTGTGTACAATGGCAATGGGGGACGTGAACGCAGTGGAATATGGGCAGGAATCTCACGCCAAACTCGCACTACAAACGGGGTTACGGATAGCTGACATGGTTTCTCTTCGGAACCGTTTTCCTCGGGGCGAATGGGCAGTGGGATTGGTCATTGATGATTTTATTTGCATTGAGAAAGTCTGTGATCCGCTGGCTGATTCACCACTATCCTCTCAGATTGCTGACACGATGGTGGCCAAATACCTTGAATTCGGGTTGGTCCCGAACGCCAAGAAACGTTTCAGGGCGGAAACCAAACCGGAATTTTGGGGTATCTCAATCGACGGTGAGCAGGGTCTCATCCAAGCTCAAGCTCAACGGACGCTGCCTATCGCAATGATCACTGCAAGGGTGGCAAAGTTGGGTTGGGCCAGCCGGAAGTTGCTAGAGGTTTTGACAGGCTCGTGGACAGCCATTTTACAATGTCGCAGGCGTTGCATGTGCTTGATGTTTGATGTGTTTCAGGCAATTCAAGATCATCCTTACGACACCACTTTCGAGCTGCCGGGGAACGTAGTGGCTGAATTGTGGACTCTCGTGGTGCTCGCTCCTTTCTTTGTGACTGATTTGCGGGCGGAAGTGATGCCAAAGCTTACACTGGTTGACGCTTCTGACGACTGGAAGGCGGAAGTTTCCACCGACCTACCTGCGACCTTTGCAGAAGAACTGGGACGACATCGCTTGACTAAAGCTTCTTGGTCGCGTCTACTTAGCCCATATCGGGCGTGGTTGCGCAGCCATCAGAACTTGGATCCAGAGCTGGAAGTACCGGAAGGCGAATCTCCTCTTGCTGTGCATCCGTTATGGGATAAACTGGTAAAAACCTTACCTTTTCGAACCGAGAGACGCGATAAGGTCAGACGCAGGACTCATATTAACATCAGCGAGCTGGAAGCATATTTGGAGGCAGAAATGAGATTGGGGCGCCAACATCCTAACGCTAGACATCTGATTGGCTCGGACAGCCAGGTCACATTAGGTGCAGTTATTAAGGGGCGGTCTTCATCTCGTGCATTGAACAACAGGTTGAGAAAATTTTTGTGTACAACATTGAGCTACAACACGTATTCTTATGCACAATATATTCATACCTCTTCAAATGTGGCGGATGATCCCACTAGGGATCGCCCGTGCCGTACTCCTTCTGAAGTTATACCAGACTGGTTACAATCGGCTTTTCAGGGTGACTTTGTGGGGCTTGATAACTTCTTAGAGCATTCTGGTGTCAGCCTCTCTTCGATGGCTCGCTTGCCTCAGGAGCCTCTGGTGCAGCATGGTGCTCTATGTCGAACTTCGGAGCGATTGCTGAGGCGTCTGGAGTACATCAAGGCCAAGAGTGTTAGGACGGGTTCGAAGGGTCGTCGTCGAGAGCCCCCCGCAGCTGTTTTCCGTCGGGTGCCATGGCTGCCGCGAGTTGAGCTGGAACCTGCATTAGTGGATGAGCTGAAGAAGTTCCTCGAGGCGCAATTCGTTTTGCCTCCTGGTGCTACGCTGGAAGATGTCATCCATTTGCAGGGTCATTTAGATTTGTTTTCTGGCAGCCGCGTGGCGGCTAGAGCTCAGGCGAAAGCAACTGGAAGGTGGGTGTTGACGTTTGACTTGAAACACTCGCCGGATGAGAACCTGCTAGATGAAGAGCTGCAAAAGAAGCTGGAATCTTTGTGTGAACGAGGAGCCTTTGCATCCCTGGGTGCAGGACCAGTATGCGCTAGCTTTTCTCGGGCTGTCCGGCCCGCGGTGAGAACGAAGCAGCAGCCTGAAGGTCTGCGTGGGATAAGTGCTAACATGGCTGCAAAAGTTTTGACTGGAAACTCTATGTCGTCCTGGCTTTGTCGACTTCTCCGGATCTGCCTTGGTCGAAAGATGGCCTTCTGGGTGGAGAATCCTGCACTTAGCTTCTTGTGGGACCAGCCATGCTGGCGCTCATTGATAGAAGACTACAATCTGGGTTTCTTCACAACGGACTACTGCAGGTGGGGCACTCCGTGGCGGAAACGGACGAGGTTTCTGATTGCGGGTGAGCTATCTGGGAAGAAACTCCTTTGCAACTGCTGCCGAAGACATGTGGTGTTACGCGGCTATAGCCGTAGCCATAAGATGAGTATGACGAAACTAGCGGAACCATACCCTACTGGCATTGGCCGGTTGCTAGCCACCGCAATGTTGCAGTGTTTGTTGCCTCCTGCTCGACGAGCCTCCTTGGACCCAGCTGCATGTGCCAGATGTTGCAGCCGACGTGTTGGCGAAGCCTCCAATCCAGGACCTCGCCGGCGGAATGAAGCACATCCTACAGTGCGGCTGGATGATGTGCCTATGGTAGGACAGACCACCTTACTGATCCAAAAACGAGTGTGGGCTCTTTTTCATAGCTGGATGGAACAACAGTTATCTGCTGAGCTCTTGGAAACGGTTTGCAACAACCCTCAACTGCAAGTGGTCCTTTTGAGAAGCTTTGGTAATTGGCTTTACAACAAGGGCGAGCCAATGTATCTCTTTCGACATCTGGTTGTGTTATGTCAGCAGCGTTTCCCTTCCGAGAGACATCTGGTGAGTGAGAGCTGGACTCTGCTGCACAAATGGGAAGTCATTCAGCCGGCGACTCATCGTCCCCCGCTTCCCAAAGTGGTCCTAGATGCCATGCTAGCAATAGCCTTGAGTTGGGGCTGGTTGAGGTGGAGCGCAATCACGGCGTTATCTTTTCACGGAGCGATGAGGGTCGGAGAACCGATCAATGCTCGTAGATCTGATTTGCTGTTAGCGGAAGATGCAGGTATTGAGCTCCCTGTGGTGTTTTTACAAGTGGGGGCCCCGAAACCTGGACGGCGTGGGAAAGGGAAAGTCCAACATTCTCGCATCACTGATGAACTTACAGTTAAATTGGTGGAAGCAGTGTTGGGCCCGCTGGAACCACAGGCCTTTCTGTATCCAGCCTCCCCCTCGTCNCAATTTAGCCATTTCTGACATTCTTTGGAGGATGCGTTTGCGGCATCTCTGCACGTTGGAGCACTACCTCCAAGAAACTGGTGCTGCAAACGTTTTGGCTGGTTTTCAAAAGTCCACCCGCACATTGGTGAAGAATTGTGCCTCAACATACCCATTTATCCAACGCCTTCGGCTTTCTGAAAGCAGCTCCTGACTTTGGTTAGGCATGACTGCGCCAGCAGTTCCTATGTCGCTGCTGTGGGCGTCTTCAAGTGATGGTGGAGCATTTCATGCTAGCTAGAGATGGAAAACCACAGCCTTTGGGAGAGATCTGTCTGTTTGGTGGGCAACTTCTGGGCAGTTGGAGCAGATCTTTCTATGCTGTGGTGGAGTTCGATGCGGCGCGCCACACACACTTGTGAAGTCTGCGGAGGAAAAAGCCGACTCAGCATCGCTAGCTCAGTGGTCAAACATGTTCTCCAATGTTTTACCCTGTGCTGCAGGAGTTCAGGGCACCCAAAACCCGCCCCCCCTGCTGGAAAACCACAGCCTTTGGGAGAGATCTGTCTGTTTGGTGGGCAACTTCTGGGCAGTTGGAGCAGATCTTTCTATGCTGTGGTGGAGTTCGATGCGGCGCGCCACACACACTTGTGAAGTCTGCGGAGGAAAAAGCCGACTCAGCATCGCTAGCTCAGTGGTCAAACATAAATATATATCCACAATCTATATTATGTACAATATATCTATACGATTAAGCCATATTAAAAACCCTCATTTAATAGGGCAGAATCAACCTAGATAAGGGTTTCTAAGGTTGACCTGTGGTCACAATTGGAGCCGAGGTATGAGTGAAATTCAGCTGATGTTTAATATCGTGCCTTGGACCTTTTAAGTTGATTCTAAAGTTACCCCCCCGAAAACGAACATGGAACCCAACAGTTGATGGTTTATAGATGTTGTTCCCTTTCCAGGGGGCCTTTTCATGTTAGTTTTCGGGGGTATACCCGTAGTATACCCTCTTTCAAGATTTGTAACATATCCCGGATACTTTTACCCCGGCGCTTTTTTCGGGTGGATGATTTAAAACTTCCGGCGTTTTCAAAAAAGATGATGTGTCTTTTTCCCGACTTTTCGTGGGATATCTTAGTTTCCAGGAGGGTAGTTGGGGCTTGCCGGCCTAACATTCTGGTTATAAAACCGTGGTTGGTAAAAGATCTATTCACAATTTGTATGCTCCGGGAAGCCTATTAATCAAGCTTCCTGGAATCCACTGGTTTTCCAGTGTTTAGGTACGGCCTCGAGTTGTTGCTTGGTTGTTTGGATTCCTGACATTTCCCTTGTGAAAGGCATTGTTCTGATAGGGGTACCCCAATTCGAATCCCAAACCACCGGGACCCAAAACACAAATGAAGCATTAGCTGCCTTTTCTTGTTTTTTTGCTAGTTGTGGGTTGCCTTAAAATCCAGGCACAATCGTGGTGGTCAAAAAATCCATTCAATTCTTTTATGAATGGAACCCTATTCATGTTCATTATCCACTGTGAACCAGCGCTTAGGCAGGAAAGCTGGAAAATTTACATGGAACGAAACAAAAAAATCACCCAGCCTTGAAATCCGGAACATCATCTTCCAACATCCACCTTCATGACTTTGGGTTCCAGCCGTTAACTTTCCAGGGTGTAATATACAACAACTGGTGGTTTTGGAACAGGTACTGTAAGTCCTTTAAAACCAATGCTTGGGCCAGGACCAAGGTGTTCATTTTCGCGACCGAAGACCCACGAGTTTTTTGGGGCCCCCCAATTTTGGTAGCTTTTTGGTTTCGGGACATCTCCGGGAATTTCAGCAAAATCTAGCTTGGTGAATTTTTTTGATTTGCCCAGATAATTGACGATATTATGTTTGTAAGGTGTTGAGTTGAGAATATGTCAGGGAAAATTGATTAGGTAAATTCACCAAGACTTAAAATGGTGAATCATCTGCAGTGTATGAAGTTAATGATGGTACATATTTCTTTCAATGGATTGTGTCTCAAATTTTGCTTCATTTCAACCTACTCAAAAACTAGGGCCTATCTATAAAAGCTTTTTTTGGAAACAGGAGGATGCCAGTCACCACCAAGAATTTGTTGGAACATCCCGCTTCATCCCAAATTTGGTAGCTGTTCCCCTGTTTGCCATTTTTTTCCATGGGGGTTTCATATCCCATAGGATCCATGTATGGTATATTTACCTACATTAGGTGAAACATGGCCACATGAACACGGGGAAATGTAAGTAAATATTCCATACATGGATCCTATGGGTATGCAAACAGGTGGGATCAACCGCCGAGATTTTTGAACTATCAACAGTTATGTCATCTTCACGTCTTGGAGGATTCCTTGGGGACTTGGATCCCTTAAGTTGATGGCTCCAGAAAATTCTGGTTTCGGGTGAATTTTTTTCACCAGTTGAGCAATGAAAAAAGGGCCCCTGGTTGTTGAGGTTATATAGGGGATGAAATCCTACCCAGTCATATGGGGATGATAATAAACCCTTATAAGGATCCCTATTAAACAACTAGTATAATGGAAAGTAATAAGTTTTTTTTTTTTTTTTCGTGGCTCAGTCGAAGGATGGAGAAGTTCTCTGATTGTTTCTATCAGGCTTTCATTTTTTTCCCCCCCCTGAAGACTAACAGTAACACACCCCCCCTGACAAATGATGGTTTGATGATGAATTTTCATGTTAAAGTGGCCCCTTTTGCAGGTTACTTGTCAATTTTCGGGGAGTTTGGGGGGGGGGGTTCATCTCAACTTTGAAAACTCGAGCCAGAAGATTTGCTGATTATAAGTAGCTTCTAACCAGGGTGCCCAGATCGGTAATCTGGCTAGTATCATCCCCTCTACATATACTAAACCTGTTAAACTGTTGGAAAAATCCCCCAAAAATCATCCCTTGAAAAACCTCGGGGCCCCTTTTAAGAGCAGCTCGGCCTTCACCTCGGGAGGTTTTTCATCATGTGAAGACTTCGTCCCGCGAATTGTCAGGTCAAATCCGTGGTAGGAGAAGGCATGTTGAGCCTTCCTGCTAGCATTGCGGCTGGCACAGGCCTCGGGGTCCTGGGGGGTTTAGCAGGTCGGTCTTGAGCCACAGGACCAACAAAAACACATTGAGTCAATGTTGGGATGTTTTGGTGCAAAATTCAAAGGGATGTCCTGGGAAATATTGTTCATGCAAAACCATGAAACAAAAAGATTGGCTTACAAACGCAAAAAACTACCACAGTTCCCTTAGACATGTGAAAATTTTGAAGGAAATCCAAGGTGTTCATCTGTTTTCGGATCCTCAAAAGTCTCCCAGAGCAAAAAACCCAGTGATTGGAACGCTTCGGCTGCTGTACATGGTTCAGAATCACATTCCACAACGCCATGACTAGGTGCCATGCATATTTGATAGCCCTCTTTGTTGCGCCAACAAATTATCCACCCAAAACCCGTTACGCCAGGTTTGTTGGTGACTTGGCTTTTTTGGGAGTGGGATTTTTGGGATGGGAGTGCAGATCCTGCTTGGAGGATCACAGGACTTGTAAGTGGTAACCGTAGCAACCCCCATTTAAAGGCTATTGGGGAGGCTATGTTTAAGCTATTATGTGGAAGGGGAGTTTCCTAGACTTAAGGGACTTAAGGGACGAAAACGATCACCATGGTTATTAACCAATTGCAAGTCATGGGATGATCCTCCAAGATCCAGCTTTTGTTTTGAGGACATGGTGGCATGCAGGGAAATGATTAATATGTCTCGAGAAGTCACACGAAGAATTTGGACATTTTTGGAACGCAATTTCTTGGTACGGAGAGCGATGTTGGATGTAATTATGGTGTCGAGGATCATACTTTGAGGCTCCTCATCTTGGACTTTAGTAAGTGAAACGATTCTTAATCCCTCCTCTCAAACAAACGAAGACCCCTTAAAAAAAAACAAAACGGCAGGTTTGGGGAAGGACATTTTGTAGATACGTCACAAGTCACCCAACCCCTCACAAATCAGGGGGATTTTCAGGGACCCCCAAGGACATTGGAGCCCGATAACCCATCCCACCTCCCAGTTTCAAATCCCTAAAGATATGGCTCCCAGCTTTAACACTCCCCATTTTTGAATCCAAAAAAAGACATGGTTGTATGGCATTGGGTCCCGCGAGTCCCTGGGTTTTTGCGGGTCCCATTGTTGAAGGTCCCTTGGAATCCACCTCTTGATTCTAACTGAAGGCTGGTAGCTTGATGACGATCTTCTTCGCAGCCTTGATGGCTTACACCTTTTCCTTGATGGGACGGATCTGCCACGTCACAGGCGCGAACCTTCGTATGGCCACAAAAATGCTTTGGGCTGGTCTGGTGGGTTGGTTGGTTGGCTTTTTTTTTTGAGAGAATGTAGTTGGGAGGGTCGGCCAGAGGTTTTTTTTTGTTGAGAGGATGTACTACGAAGAAATCTGGGGATACCCTCTGGTAGACTAACATAGCAATGGAGTATCCCCAATTTCGATAGGAACTACATCTTCAAAGGGTCCATTTTCCATTGCTATGTTAGTTCACCGGAGTGTAATCTTATATTGCTGCAGTTGTGTCTGGATTCAACAAGTACGCCCCTCAAAAATGGTGCTTGGAAGACGATCCTTTCCTATTGGAAAGGTAACTTCCGAATGTCGAGTCAAATCCCAACCAAGGGAATATCCGTTTTCACAAGAAGCAGTTACTCAAGACTTAGGGACTTGGGGTTGAAACTTCTCCCCAAACGAACCTTAAGTTGAAACGATATCGCATTTCTCTATAATATATGATTATCTGATATTATGTGTATATATACATATATATATATACATATATAAATATTTACCTGGATCTGGATCTTCTAGATATGTAGAAATTCTGCCATTTGTTGGTAGGTTTTTGTTCATGAAAAGGTAGATTTCTTTTACACACTTGGAAGATCCAGGTATATACACAATATATCCTCCGTCCAATCATCCTCAGGTGAACGAAGCCATAAAGATTGCTGTGCAAAAGTGGCAGAGCCCTGGTTGGCTCAGAGTCACTCGTTCCATGCAAAAGGGGGTTGGTTGCTTTCACCAAAAAAATTCGGCTTCTTTTTTTGGGGGGAGAGTGGCTTGGAGGTTGGGTGTTCTTGTTTTGGCTTCGGGTGACGTTGCGGGTGATATTTTTTTTTGAGGTTTCCCAGGGCGGATGTGACCGGGGAAGAGGCCCAAAAAATCGATTGGATTGTGGAAAAAAAGGGCCAATTTCTTTTTTGTGCTTTTTTGGCCAAGAGGTGGTGGACTAGTGATATCATATATTTATTAGATTGCTACTTGGATGTCCCAGGAAGTTAGTAAAAGGTTAGTATATAAGTGGGTTGTAACCCTAATATATCCCATTTATACGTAGATAGGTTGTAACCCATTGATCCTAAACATTTACGGAACAAATTCTGGGACATCCTAGTAGTCCACCATATGTATCTAGAAACTATTTGGTCCACCTTGTATTTGTAGTCCACCATATATATGTAGAAATATTACTCCTTTTCAAATCTAGATATCATGTATTCGTAAGTTTGCATGGCCCGAGAACACTCGCAAGAAAGTTTCCCCCAGTTTTCTCTCTGATATCCAGAAGTTCGAACAACAAACAAAAACGGAAAGAAAAGGATGCGACCAACGTGACCTTTTTAACGGATGGAGTTACCCTTTTTTTGTGGGGGATCAAGCAATGCAAATGTAGGGTAATTTTTTGAGGGATTTGCCTTGGAACGGTGCATTGTTTGGGTTGGAAAAAAATGATGACCGCTGTCTATACGTGGCCTTCAGTCGTGAAAAGTTGTGACCCATTGAGTCATGGAGAAATATCACCGCATCCTAATGTATTGAAGTGAGTGCTGTAGGCCGTTTTTGGCCTTTGTCAACTTTATAGTATATACCCTCCCAGAACACTAGGTGGTGGTTTCAAATATTTTTTATTTTCACCCCTACTTGGGGAAATGATCCTATTTGACTAATATTTTTCAAATGGGTTGAAACCACCAAATAGAACAGTTCGCACCTGAAAACGGATGCTTGGAAGACTTTTTCGTTTCCTTTTGGGTCGGTTCACCAAAAAAAACGTGGAAAAACACCGTGTCTATGTGCAAATTTCATGAAGAAAAAGGTATGGCAGTGGTCCTTTTTGTGAAGACGATCTTCACGTGCCATGGTGGAGATTCGGGTTTGCGGAGCAACAAAAAAGGGCCTGTGCTGGCAGTGCCTTTAGAAATCAGGGTGAACCATGGTTACCTCACAAAAAAAACTGTGCTTTCGCGATGTTTTAAAGTCAACTTCACATCGAAGAAAAAACAAAACACCATAAAAACTTTACCCAGATGCTCAAATTTATCTACATTTACCATCAATTTAGGTCAAATGTAGGTATACCATACATTGAGCATCTGGGATAGGCAAAAACCTCACTTTCATAGTGTAGTTGATATTACATAGTAGGGATGAACAGTTTGCTTCATTCTTAAACGCTCATTAAGTATTCAACAACTTCAACAACACACAAAAATACATACAAAGAAAACAAAAAAACTGCGTTAAGAGCCGACGAATTAGGGGCATTGAAAACTTCAAAAAACCTTCTCTCACAGGTGCCATAGACCAAGTCTTGGGGGCCACGGACCACCTTTTTTGTTCACCTTTTTATGTGGTAGTTGGTACACCAGTTTGAGATTTGCGTGACACTCCATAACACCTTGAACAATTGGTTCAAACCCGACGAGGTGTCGCATCAAGTATGATGCTTGAGTTTCGTACGATCCATGATTCTAACCACCTGATCATCACCTGAGCAATGAAAAACAACATTCAAGGGACAATTGGATGTACCCCTAACAGTGTACCCATGGTATTTATTGTGTTCTCTGGCGATTTTTGGTGATTATAACCCATACATACCCACTATATGGCTTATATAGGGATTTCCCATAGGGGTACGTTGGTAGGGGTACATCCAACTATCCCCTGAAACATGGTTGTTTAGGGTATATGGGGGATTATACTGCCTATGTTATATGGGGATTATGATAAACCCTTGTAAGGATCCCTATTAAACAACCACAGTAAGAGCTTTTTTTGTTGGTGGCTCACCTTTTTTTTGCCATCTTAGCAAAAAAAGGTACATTTTTTTGTAGCTCAAAATTCTTGACCCTAAATTTGATGGGCAAGCCATCGATTTGGTCAAAGTAGGTCGTGACTTCACACGACCGATTTCCCCCAAAATGTAGCTGAGGAAGGGAAATCCCCTTATTTCAGGGAAATCCCACCTATTTGAGGGAAATCTAGCTTGGCGAAATATTATAATTTGGCCAGATTGATCATAATTTCATGTGTCAACCTCTCTTGTTGGTGCTTCTCACGCTTTCAAACCTAGGTGCTTGGCATTTGCCATTGTCATTTCTGAGTCCTTTGCGCGTATCTTGTGTCAAGGTTGCAATGGAAAGGTGGATATCAACAACAACCTATGCAACACAAAACACATTTCGCAAAAACTGGGACAA
This sequence comes from Breviolum minutum Mf 1.05b.01, assembly GCA_000507305.1. Taxonomy (NCBI): domain Eukaryota; class Dinophyceae; order Suessiales; family Symbiodiniaceae; genus Breviolum; species Breviolum minutum. The sequence continues at coordinate 67,428 of DF239122.1, forward strand.
GGGAAGTGTAAGAGTTCTTACTGTAACTTATACCTGGTAGCCTAAACACCAATTTTTTTGTTCATTCATGTAAAGCTTGGTTTCCAACCATTTCCCATTCATAAAGATTCGGTTTATCATCATCATATTGATAGCTAAGCGTCTTTGTTCCTGGATGTTTCCGGTACAATGACAAAAAGTGGATCTTAGGATCGCAGAATGCTCTCCCTAAACGCTGAAAAAACGTGCGGTATAACACTTTTGGTTGTTATTGGATAGCAGGCATTGTACCGACACACTTTTTGTTTGGAGATTATGTACCGATATCATAGAACAACAATGCTACATCAAGCGCCTCCTTCCAGATCATACAATATTTGTAATACATAGAATTATATTGGTATATAGTTGCTTATGTATGTCTTTCTTCAAGGTGTTTTTTTACTTTCTGCCATAGGAAAATAAGCATTTCATTCAACCATCATTTGGGGAATATTAAAAAACTAACTGGTGGTTTCAAATATTTTTTATTTTCATCCCTATTTGGGGAAATGATCCAATTTGACTAATATTTTGCAGATGGGTTGAAACCAACAACCAGAAAAACAAGTCCAACCACCTTAAGCAAATCTAAGTGTTATGTGAGTGTTTTTTTCCCCAAAAGTCGAGCCCACGGATTCCCACCAAGCTCCAAGTCGACTGCCAGCCATCAGAAAAAAAATTGGTTCCAGTCATGTCTCTTTCGAAGGAAACCAAGCGACCATGAGGGCATACATTCCAATTTTTTTCCATCAAAAATTGAATAGGGCCTTACCAACGGACCTTATCAAGTAAGTTACGAGAGATATTAGATACTCAGGTTTAGGGGTCCGTTCAGTGGGTCCTGTTGGAGATTTCTTGGATTGTTGGATATTCCAGGCATCATTAAATGATTAAAGTCGGTGCAACAAATGTACAATAAATTTCAATAGATTTTTGGCTTGGTTTCAAATAATTATTCCAGTATTTCTTCACCCGACACTTTCTATCTTGAAGGCATCTAGCTCATCCTCCATTCTTTCTAACCAAATATTTCAGTAGTACCGAAAAAATGGATGAATCCTCACCTATGTAAGCAGTATGGATATAAGGCTTATGTACGGGAATCCGCACCCCTAAAGAGCCGAAAATAGGGTTCAGTACCTCCAAGTTAGGTACCGTCAAAATCCTTTGGCGTTTGGCATTCTCCAAACTTCGTGGGTCCGCTGAGGCGTTTTTGTGGCGTGGAAGGCCTCATGGCAACGCCTCAGGCGGGCAAACAAACGATACCAAACGGACGACGGGAGCTACAAGAGCGTTTTTCAAAGAACCTTCTTTTTGTTGGGAGTCGGAAAGAGCTAACAGCAAACACACACAGGAATTTTCAGTGGGTCCTTTTATTTTTTGGGCCCAGATTATGTGAATGAAATATAAATGAAAATCCTTTCTTTTTGGGCTGTTTAATTTCAAATCACCGGATTCTAAGGGGCCAAAATACCCCCCCCAATGCCACGTTTCCTGCGAAATATGGCCTTATATGTGTAAGGCTTTATGTAAGGGATCAATGGTGGTTCATAATTCCTTAAGACCGGCCATTTCCAACGGGGGAAAAACGTGAAACGTGGGGTGGTTCACCCCTACTTGGGGGAGATGATCCAATTTTGTTTTTTTTTCACATTTTTTCAAATGGGTTGGTTGAACGGTTCAACCACCAACTATAGATCCAACGTTTTTTCAGGCCGCCTTGCTACTGCTCACCTTCTTCGTGTTGATTCCCTTGTGCATGCAGAAAGAGCTTCGAGTCACCAGGTTGCATGAGGCGTTTGGAAAGGCTGCAACAACCTGAAATGGAAGTCCCTGTGAGGTGGGGCCCAAAAACCCGTTGTAAATGGGGTGGCCCAATGGGGAATGGCCGTAAATTTAAATGGGTACCAGTTATAAATGGGGTGAACAAATTCGTTATAAGTAGGGTAATCACTCGAATTACCCATTTATTTTCGGCTTTTTAAGAGGGGCCCCATTGCACCCCCCCTTATAACTGGTTTTTGGGGCCTACCTTTTGGTACGTGGAGGATCATCCCTGGACTTGTAATTGGTTAATATCCATGGTAATCGCAAGTCCCCAATGGGGTTGGGCTTGTGGGACCCCTTCCAAATGGCCTTGTTTTGGCTTATAAATCGGCGCTATTAGCTACTTACTAACTGGGACGATGGTTTAGTTCGGGATCCCCCTACCAAAAATGTTGGGCCCACTGTTAAAAAAATGCCATGGCTCCGATGTCTGTTGTCGAGGTCCTTTCCTACACATCAATGATCGGATGCCTTGGCCAGGCATCTCCGTTTATATTTTTGGGGATTGGAGCTGGGGGTGAAGCACTGGGCCATATCTTCAGCGAATGGCGAAACAAAAAGGTCGACTTAGGGTTGATTTTTGATTTTGTTGATGTGTTTTTTTTTGTTGAAATGATTATTGATTATAAGATTACAGAGACATTTTATCAGTATCGGCTGAACAGATGGCAGGCTCTTTTTCTGAAAATTCCTGTGGCCATTTTTCCGCATCCTTCCCCAAAAAAAGAGTTTCTGAATTTTCGAACGCGAACAAAAACCACCATCTTCTCGGTTTTTTGTGCATCAAAAAAAGCTTTTTGGGAAGTTTTGTTGGGGAAAACCTGTGGAAGTTCCCTTTCCTTTGAACTCATCCGTCTAAAAGGGGTGAACTTTTCACCCCATAACTACCCAACTCCAAGCACCCCGCTGCCTTGAAAAAACCCAGCTGAAAATGTGGAAGGGCGGTGAAGTGATGTGGATTTTTTCTCGCAAAGGGTGATGGTGAAAAAAAGTTAAGCACCTGAAAAGTTGGGGTGAGTCCCCCAAGAGGAAGCGGATAGCTCCCAAAAACTATCAAAAGCACCTCCCTCCCAGAAAGGTTGGGAAGATGATTATCATATTGGATTTTTGGTGCCAGGTTAGTTTTGGGAGGATTAGTCTTCCAAGCATCAATTTTTCAGGTTTTCTTTGCATGTTTTTGGTTTCGGTTGGTTTACTATTTTAGGAATATGTACAAGTGATATGCCGTAATCCCTTTCATAAGAGGGTTACAAGGACATGAAACCACTAACATCAAAAGCACCAGTGGGCTAGTAACTAGTATATTGCATTTGAACTCCAAAGGGTTAGCAAAATACATCACTGCCAAGACTGCTGGGAATCCAACAAAAAGACCTTCAGTGCCCTGTTTTTTGTTAAATCACTGGTAACCGAAGACTAGTATTGATGGCACTTGCCAATCTGTCTGTGAAAATATTGGTATCCTTTCTCCAACAATCATGGTTCACTGGAAATGACCCGAAATGAAAGGAATCTCATATTGGAGACATCCCATTTTTCACTGAACCATGATTGCGGGAGGAAGAGTATAAGGTATATAATTTGTGTTTTTCCCTGTTTTTCCTATATTTTTTTCCTAACTTTGGACAGATCATGGGAATCCTATGCCTACATACCTCCCCTAAAACTACCCCCCACTAGAAATACGTGTTTAATAGAGGGCTATTAATCACCATTTTCCCTATGAAGCCCTTCTTTCTGGAAAGTACCTTTGATGGAGGCGGGTATGATTCCCAAACAGAGTTCTTGTTACATTGCCACCCAAATCTTTTGCACGGGAACCGGTTCCGCTGTATCAATAAAAATCGTGGGAATCTGATGGGGACCCACACAACCAATGCCACCAACCCCACAGGAAATCAGGCATTTTTTTTTTCAGGCCTTAGGAAGGGATCAATGGTGGCTAATAATTCCTTGACAAGACCATATTTCCTGACGGCGTAGCCCTTGGATTCCTACAAGACTCGTATATTTTTCAGCGCCCATGTGGGCAACTTTCATCACGACCAAACTGCCAACTCAGTTGGTTAAACCCAAAGAAATAGTGGTTTAAGATAAGGGAATCCTCCCAACAACGTCCGAAATATTTCAGGTTTAGGAATTTTATAGTTGCATTTGCATGGAAAAATCAAGATTGTCTTCCAACTTCTTTCTGTTACTTAAAACGCGCGCGCGGGCGCAAATGTCCGAGCAATTCATGGATGGGGTAAAGTGATATTTTTTTCATCGAAGAAAACCCACAACAAGTCCCCAAAAACTCCCACTTCCCTCACGAAAATTAACACGTCCTTCTGAAAATCGACCTGTTCAAAAGGAACATCATCTTCCAACCATCATTTTTCAGAGGTTATGTTTGTTCTTTTTGGGGAGTGGCCGTCGAGTCTGTGAGGTGTGGGTGGTGTTTAGCATGCAAATTCGATACTTAGATGCTTGGAAGATAAAAAGATCCGAAAACGTTGAGGATGACTGGAAAAGGTTCTTTTTAAGGGACTTTTTAGACTGATGGAGATTGGCCACCTGTGTTTTTTGGTGATGTTCAAGTGTTCAAGGAGGAAGTGTGTTCGTTGGAACGGTTTGCTGGGGTGGATCGAGTGATTATCATGGTGGTTGGCTGTGGCTTTGGGGGAACATGTAGGACCGGATTGGACCAACAGGGTATTTTCCTTCAGGGAATTTTGTGCCACCTTCGGGGTGGAGTCTTTATGCCTTTGATATGCGGATGGTACTACCTCCTTGGATTTGGTTTAAGGTGATTCTTTTTTACGGATTCGATGCCATGGGATGAACATCACCATGAATTTCAACCCACCATTTGGTAGGAAGAGTTTTGTGCCTTGTTTCCAGCCACCGTTTTAAGCTTAGCAAATCTAAGCTACGTATTTGGTGGGTCGTTTTTTTTGACGGCACCACCTGCTGCAAGAAAGACTTTCTAGGCGCCTCGACAGATTGGGTATGCGTTGTGTATCGATACGCCCCTCCCCACGATGTTTTTGTGGCAGCCATGAAGGTTTACCACTTCGGGATTCCTGGTCACCTAAACCTGTAATGAGGGGATTAGATTTAAGGTATCGATGATTTTGTATCAAACAACATGTTATCAAGATATATACCCCATCTTAAAAAAAAACACGACATCATCCCAAAAGCAATGTTAAATTATTTCACGAATCTCCAACTTGACTTGTCAAAGTCGGCGTGGGGTTTTGCAAGGCAAGTTACAACCGCAACCCGCAACACGTTGGTGGTCCGTTCAAACCGCACCAACCATCAACCTGGCGGTAAGCTAAGGATGGTTCATATCAACCTGGAGGGCAGTTCTACAACACGCTGCTGAAAAAGGACCTGGGACCGAGCAACGTGCGGCAGATCCGCAGATCCATAAACCTGGACCTTGGACCCCCTTTGTTGAGGGATGATGACCCGAATGAATGTCCGGTCCGAATCTTTGTTTTGATTTCGGAGTGAGTGTGAGTTAAAAGGCCTTGTTTATTTTGGAGGGTTGGTTGACCACCTCAAAAATAGAGTAAAGTCATCAAAGGGTGAAAAGATAACAAACGGGGAATTGGAGGAGAGGATTTTTGTTAATTTTTTTGGTAGGGTATGTTTTAAATGGAAATATGCAAACACCTTAGATAATTCCAAACGGATTTGTTCAATGGAAATAAACACCAAGAATTTACAGGTATTTTGGTTGGTACCATCTTTGTATGTTGAACGTTGCTCCCCAAGAAGTATCAAGTATCAATTCATTGGGAGTTGGATCCTGGATTGGGAATCTACGGGTAACGTTACCCCTGTCCAATGCCACCCTCCCGCAAGAAATAGGGCCTTATTAAGGGATTATCAACCACCATCCCTTATTAAGGCCTTATTTTTGCCTTATTTCCTGGGCAAAACGTGGGCATTGGGGGGTTTTGGTGCGCCCCTGAGATTCCTTTTGGAGCAGGACCAGCCGAACTTTGCTGCTGGTGTTATCTACTGGAAGACCAGCGCGGCTTGGATTTCGCATGTCTTGTGACGCCAAAAACCATTCGCCCGTGCGGACCAATGGAGCAATGAAAAAACCTTATGGTTGTTTTTAGGGTTTATAGGGGATGAAATACTACCCAGTTATGTGGGGAGTATTTCATAAACCATGAAATAAGGATCCCCATAAAACAACCAATACAATGGAAAGTACACTCCGGTAAACTAACATAGCAATGGGAAATCCACCATTTGAAGATGGATCTCCTATTAAACATGGTGGTTTTCCATTGCTATGTTAGTTTACCAGAGGGGTATCTGAGTTTTTTTTTTTCGTTTCGCTCAACTTAGGTCGCCAGTTTCGTCTTGTTGGGCTCATTGAGTACGGCCTTCATCGCGCCACTTTGGTCAACGTTTCAAACGGGGACGGGTTTCGGTTTCGTTTCGGTTTGGGGATCTCAAAAAAGTCTGGGCAAACGATGTTTTTGACGACCAGAAAAAAAAAGCGGTGACTGGTGATCCGTTACCGGTATTAAATGTGGTGGTGGTGGTGGTTGGTTGGTTTGAAGGAAAAAAGCAGACCTCCGAAAACAACGGCTTTGGTTTGAATTTTGGGGCCCGTGGAAGGGAAGGTGGGCTAAACTATACCGTACGACTGTACGACGTTTCCTGTTTTTCTAAGATGCGAGCCATCAAGGACCTTCAGGTCTGGTTAATTTTTCTGGGGATGAAGTTGGATCATGGAGATTTTGGGGGCCCAGGGGAAGTTGAAGGGATTTTTGTTGGGAGGATGGGTAGGACGGTAGGACTGTCCCCCCCAAAAAAAACCCGGTAAAAACTCGTCAGAATCGTTGAAGGGAAAAAACGTCGAAATTTTTATTCGGGGTTCGTAGCGCCTCTGTAGAATTGATGATCTGGAACTCAACCTTCATTATCACTCATGTTTGTAGGATTGTTGGGCAGGGGCTACATGAGATGTGAAGCAATCCATGTTTCACTATCCAACCTTGTGGCCAATGTTGGCTCAAGGTTGGATCTTTATCCAATAAATATATAGTTGCGAAGGGGGGACAACTCAAACTATATATAGTTCCGAAACGATTTTCGGATACATTTTGGTAATTTGATACTGTGGCCTATGGCCCACTGATCAGGCCATGAAATCATAAATATCCATGACCACGGCAAACTTCAAGATGTGTGTTTTGGCTAGACTTGTTTCATTAACCATCTCCCACCCAAAGCTCTAAGTAGTTGCACACCCCTGAAATTTACCTTTTCATGTTGTTTCCTGAAAAAAACCGTGTTTTGGCAGATACACACCCACAAACTAACATGGAACCTGAACATGCTCACTTGCAATAGGAAAAACATCTACAAACCATGAATTTTTGGGGTTCCAGCAGTTAGTTTTCGGGGGTGTATAATCCGGCTTCCTTTTTGGAAGCCCCACCCCCCCATTGAAGGTTTCGGAGGCCGCACCGGCACCTCTTGGCAAATTCCCAAGGCATTATAATGCTCCAAAGTTCTACTCGCAACTGCAAGATGCTACTCCCGAGAAATTTCAGAAGGTGGGGCGCTGTTTCGATTGGATTTCCATGGTGTGTTTTTTTAAACATTTTTTCAAACTATCCCCACGAAGTTTAACATTTTGCCCCTGAAAAGTTACCGGGATCCTAATTGGAAAGGATCGTCTTCCTGTCCCACCCTTTTTCAGGGGCGAGCCGTTAAACTTCAGTGGTGTATTTGTTGAATCTGCCCCTCACCCAGGAAGCTACTCACAAATGAAGGGGTGGTTTAGTTTGGGATTCCCTGCTACGGGTGTGATGTCGTCCTGCTGGTGGCTGGCATCCTGGGTAGAGGAGAGAAGAGAAAGCAGAGTAGAGTAGAGAAGAGTAGAACAGAGAAGAGAAGAACTAGGGGGTATTTCCAAAATATTTGATTTGATTTTTAGGTGGTGGACAATTTGACCGCTTTGTGTTGTTTTTGCACCAAACATTGGGGAAATGATTCCCATTTTGGCGAGAATATTTTATAATTACATTGAATCCATCACCTAGATTTGTGTCTTTTTGAAATGATAGACAGTGATAATATAAACACTAATAAGAATGGATAATAATGGACATATTGATAATCGATAAATCGATAGTACTACTGATGAGGATAATGATGACAGTAATAGTAATAATAGTAATTAATGATAATGCTGTATATATAATATGTATATATATATATGTACATATATATATATATGTGCATCCACCACAGAGTAGAATTCATGCTTTTCAAGTGATGACATATGTTGTATGTATACATAGATTTTATCCAACATATTACATGGCCACAAACATACATGTGTTTTTTGACCCTCAACCCGTGTTTTTTTTGGCTCTTCAAGTTTCTCTGTTTTTAACGTTTCTGATTTCACCCGTTGTTTGAACAACAGCCCAACAGCTGTTGCAGGTGGTTTTCGGTGCATTCGGTTTTGCAACTGGGCTGGTGATCAATGAATTTTCGTCCAGGGGATGGGTTTGCTATAAACATCATCACCTCCAGAAAGAAACAAAAGAACAGGAAAACAAACGCAGGGAAGTGTTGTTTTTCTTAAATCTCCCAAGGTTTTTGTTGGAAAGTGACTGATACAATGTGCATATCATGTGCATATATATGTTTTGCATAGGATTTTTGCAGACATGTTTGTTTTTCCAATCTTCCTTTAGTAATGTAGAAGGGTGGCACCTGAAGCTTTGTGTTGGTGCCAGCTTTCAACATATGTTTTCGAAGATTTCCATGAAACAAACATCTACAACTAGTATAGAGTTAATTTGGGGGTTGCCAAAACTTTGTAACAGTGGGTAAAAAATCCATTCTTTTTTTATGAAGCTAATCCTATAATTCTTCATTATCCTCTGTTACGGTATTTTGGTACACATACGAAATCTCTGATGTGTATCAATGCCGAAGAAGGCGTTAAGGCGAAAGACCAAAAACAAATCCTCTGTTACGGTGTTTTGGCAGGACACACCATTTGATATACAAAAACTGGTAGTTTTGGAAAAGGTAACTCCTTCCACAGTAATTTTGGGTTATTCATTCGTCATGTTTCAGGGGATGTATATAAACATATATCTACATGAACATCTAGTTTCTCAAATTCCAAACCCTTCAAAACAATCGGTGATTCTTGTGTGAACATTTACCGGCACTTAGTGATGAGCAAATGTGCAACACCAGTTTGCACTTTGCTTTACCCAACTACCCGCAGTTGGGTAAGAGTCGTTGATATCCATCAGTGGCCAGCCGCCAATACTTCCCATCTCCAAACTTGGTGTTTTGATTTTTGGGGTGTCACAAGTTTCTTTCGGGCTGGCGGAAAATTGGAACCTGCAAATGAACCCCTGCAAAAGGAGATTCAAATTGGAAACCATCATTTTTAGGTGCTATGGTAGTTTCAGGGAGGGTAGTTGACATAGCTACTGTATGTTGACATTTCTAATGATTTACTCGGTGGTAGATTCAAACATACTTCCAATTTTTTGCTCCGAACAAAAAATCCTCATTTTGCGCAAATATTCTTCGAATGGGCTGTTCAACCTCCAACCCACCGGATGGGGGTTCGTTTCACGGGTGGCCGGTTGGGTCCCACGTCGACGACTTTGAAAGAAAATATGGAAAAAACAGGTGCTCAAAAAACCCACCAGTGACATGAACCATGAGTTATGCTGGTTGGTTAATTTGGGATCCTTATATTGACTAATCATAATTCCTATAGAACTGGCTTCATACTCCTTATACAACTGGGTAATACTGGGTAGTATTTCATCCCCTGTAGAACCAAGCCAACTAGGGTCAACTCAGGTCTATTTAAGGCTGCTTCTCTTGGTTTAAAGTCACGGAAGTCTTGCGAATTGCTGCCGGATAAGTGAGACCCCTTTGTTTTCTTATCTTTTCCCCAAGTAAAGCAGGGGTCATTAAATTACCAACTTTTGGGGGGGATCAAACAATGCAAATGTATGGTATTTTTTTGATAGAAATTTTCCTTATAATAGTGGATGGTTTGGGTTGGTTTTCCTATCAATGACCGCAAGTAAACAGCATACCTGGACCTTCCAGTTTGGGTGAAAAAATGGTTCGGTTACAGGGTCTCAATCCACCATTTTTTTAAGGGTCTGAGTGTAACTGGCACCCAAACTGGAAGGTGCTGGTAGGGTTTTATTTAGCAGGGAACTAACATATCCCACCTGGGGAAAAGGAACATCATCTTTCAAGAGTGACTTTGTAAGAGATATGTCAATATGTTAGTTTCCAAAAAAGGTAGATTTTTGCAGGGTTGACAACGGTGACCTTGTTTCAGGCCATGGTGATCTACTTATGGATTATGGCTGTTGGTTATTTAACCTTTGGCACTGCAGCGGAGGGGTTGATTTTGAACAACTACTCTGAGCAGGTGCGCGAAGAAAAAACCTACGGGGGGTCACGAGGAGTCAAGAAAAATGCCCTCCCTGAAACTAATAGCGAGTTTACACCTGAAAATGGAGATGATTGGGAGATGTATTTCCTACTGACTTTCTAGGGGACATGTTAGTTTTCAGGGTAAAAATCAAATGAAGACCAATACATTTCAAGTGACCGATGTTTTTAAGCAACTCGATGTCAACCATCATAGAATCTGGCAGAGTTTTTACTTTTGGAATGCTGGGACATTGGACATTTCTTTTCAATACAGTACTTAACTTCTAAGTATGGCATCATGGCAATTCATGGAAGCCTCATATCAGCAGAAGGTCATTTGATCTTTAATCACACTAGCCGGTGATTTTCACATTTTGTTGGACCTATCCCAAAATAGACCGTGAACATCAACCTCCAAAAAGTCACACACACTTTTGTCAAAGCCCATCAGATCGGTGCAAAAAAAGACACCAAGGATTTTTTGGGGCCAAAACCAAGCCCTTTTGGGGCCAAAAATGATCATGAGAATCTAAGGGATACTTGGAGGATCATCTAACAGTGGATGTAAATGGTTGGGATGTAACCCCCATTTAGTAAAACTTCCCCGGCCCCAAAATGGAATCCAAAGTGGAAGTGTTTTCGTGAGATGTTTGACTGATTTTTTGCCTCAACTTCGTCCTAAGGTTTGTTGGGATCACCCCCCATTTCTTAGACCACGATTCAAGGCCTTCCTGGAAGAGGTCCCACAGCCCAATCCTTAGGGGACTTATTACGCTCACCGTGGTTTCCGAGTCCTGGATCCCGCTCCTCCAAGTACCTTCCCCCCAACCCCAAGGCCACCCAACCTTCCTTGGAAATAGGGCCTTCTTCGGGGGTGATTTTGCCCACCATGATCTGTCCCTGATCATGTCCGGCCCGATTTCGAAATCGGGGGGTGGGCATTGGAGATTCCCATGAATATGTTTGTTGGGCTTGCCATTTTCGAAGCTGGGAAAAGATGAAATCAACTACTTTTCCCCTTGGGGACCTGAGGAAATTATGTAACCTTCATGGAATCCACTGTGAACCTGTGTTTGACGTTTGGACCCAAAGGGATGGTAGAAATCCGATGATTTCGCACAACGTGAGGGCTGTCGTTCTATTAGATTTCGAACAACCTGCTTTTCAGCAATGCGCCAAGAATGGAACAACAACAAAACCATGGAAATCAGCAAAAGAGAAACACACATTTTCTGCGTGCCCCAAGTGAAGAAAACAGTTTGAAGGTTGTGGGTTCCCATGTATCCTGCATGGTTCAAAGAATCCATGAAAAACCACGACTGTTTTTCCAAATATATCAACCAAACCATTGTGCCAATGGTTGGCCAGGACATGTTGATGACCACAGCTCGCTTTGCCATTAGCTTCGTTCCTTGGGTTGTCAACGTTGGTGTTGGAACTGTGGAGAAAAGGGCCACTTTAGTAACACCCCTCCAGAGATCGAAGATATGTTTTACAAAGCATCATTTTTGGGTGTCCAGGTTGATTTGCAAGGGGCATACATGTGATGTACTATCTACGACCCTACCGGAATATATACATAGAATATCCCCAAATGAATCAACTTGTAGAACATTTTCCCCTATCTTCTAGATGATCCAATTCGGTCTTCTCAGTATTCTAGGATGGTTGTGTAAGGGGGTTGTTCCAAAGATCAGATAGTGGGCCATCTACAAATAGCCATAGTTTGTAGAAAGCCCCAAAGAATATTTTAGTATGGTCTAAGCTGCTGTAAAACCTCCATGTTTTTGGATCACCTTCATGCATATGTACTTCTATTACTACATATCTATCTACATATTTTCCAATATCTATCCCTTTACAATTATCTCCTCTCCATAGCGATGAATCTTATCACATATCACATCTCCTCGTTTATTTTTTTCCCAAGCAATTTTCCATGGAAAAAGGTCAAGTCATTAAACTTACCCATTTGGGAAGGATCAAACAATGCAAATCGGTGAGGTTGAGGATTTCCGGAACCAAACAGCGCACGAAGTTTGGGTTGGTTTCATATCAATGACCCCCCCAATCTGGAGTTCCCTCATTTCGGCAGTGATCAAAACCTTGGTTAGAGTAATTTGTTTTGAATTCGTTCTTCTACTCCTTTTCTTTTGTGTCGAAGACACATGGTCCAAACAGTTGAAGTGTTGAAGCTCCTATGATCCCACCACCAGTGTACGGGACGTATGGAGTATGGGATGTGAGCCATGCGATGTCCGAATCAAAACCTTGGTTGGGTGGGATTATACAGGGGATTATACCGGCCCGAATTGTATTGGCCATTACAATAAAGCTGTATTTCATCGTTCAAAAAAAAAAAGGTGCTCGCAAGTCCCCTAAGTAGGGTTATTCCCCTTCTAGAACTGTGCGTTGAATGGCTTATGAAGATGGCTGCTCCTAACCGCTTACAAGTCCTGGGAAGTACGTTAACTCTCACGAATGAAAGAAATCATGGCTTCCATTTTTCAGAATGGGTTGAAACTCAACCACCACCCAGGTAAGGTTATAACTCCATTTCTAGGATAGAGGTCGTCCAACCAGGTACATTTACCATAAACAAAATGTAGGTTTTTGATACCATTCCCAATAATAAACGACTCCAAGTACTGAAATAAATTCTAACGGATGAAAGAACTCAACATACTACTCTACTCCTTGATGTCCATTAGTAATACGCTAGTGGCAGGAGGAGGTCCTGGAATAATGTTCCGAGATTCGGGCTGTGCCTGGCCCAGAAACGGTTCCCGGAGCAGAAGAAGCGCTGAAAGAGCAGTGGGAACAAGAGACGGGTTTGCGGCTGCACTTGAATGAAGCAAGTGTGCTGAAAAAGGTTGGCGACACTGTGGGAAAGCAGGCTGCCATGGCAGTGGCTGCCAGTGGCGCTGGCATATCATGGCCATGGCGTGCCAGTTCTTTATTGGGACTGGCTGCCATGCAGTGTGTGTCAGTGGTGTTGGCGTTCCATGTTCAAGTTCGCCTTTTCAAAACCATTATGGGTCTGATCGGTATATCACACGAACATGAGCTGTCATGATTTCATTCTCGATGATGGCGCCGGTCACTGCCTGTGTACGGCCCAAAACCACCTCTGAAGCTTCTGCCCGTGTGCAAGACATCGGCTTCGTGACACTCTCAGCAACGCGCCTTCGCTGACTCTAACTTTCTTTTCTGAGGCCTTCTTTTTCTTTTCTTTCTTCGCAATATGAGCCGTTGGGCGGATATTGGACTCGAGGAGGCGGGGCCCGACATTGCCAGAGGACCCCATTTTTTGATTTCGTCCTTTGATGCAAAAGGATTGATTTGTATATATGTGCTGGTGGTAAAATGAAATCCCGGCTTATGCACACGCAGAACATGCGACATACACCTCCATCGGTCTTCGGCAGGCACCTCTCACACTGCAGGCCAGGAGAGTTGTTTTACTCGCGGCAACCGACCCATGCAGGTAGTGGAGCCGTTTAGGCTCACTATCTGGGCGCTAAATTGGCTGCAGAGCGGCGTCCAGGCACGGGGACGAAGCACAAAGATGTGTTTCTGAAGGCTTGTCAATGGTTCACCAGGTGCCTCAGCCTTGTTCCATTTCTCCGAAGCCCAAGCGGGCGTTCATATAAAGGGTTCTGGCCTCAGAAAAACTTTTGATATACATGTAGAGGAATAACACGGGAAAGGGGAGGGGGTCCATATACTTGTGTAGTCACGCTTCCGTGAGGAACGCCCGCTGACTGCATTTTTCGAGCCTCACCGCCCTCGGCGCCAGGCACCCTGCTGTATCGTTTCTATCATCACGGCTTCAATTTTCCATCAACCTGACAGGGCGTTTCTTTGGAGGAGCGACTGATGAAACCATAGTTCTCAATATAATCCCTTTCAAGGCGCAGGTGTCCTAACCCTGTCTCTCAGTCGCTGTGCCTTTGCAGGAAGTTGGGTTGCTGAAACATGCCGAAAGGTTCGAGAACCGCATGTTTTACGATGCGTGTCAGTTCCGAGCCGTGCAATGTTTGCGTTGGTCATCGGTCATGGTTCCCATAAAGCCACGAGTGCCACGATATTGGACTTGGCATGAAATTTTTGCTAAGTGAAAAGATGTCTCAATATCTACGCCTCCTCGAATGCCACCATATTTTGTTGCCTGTCTTCGTCATCCATCGAAGAAAAAGACTTTTGATAACTCTTCTAAGTCGATCTTATATCAGAACCCGTTAAAAAACCCGTCCATCCAGCGCGTGGCTTTTGCTCTGGTCAAACAGGTCCTGGCCCAGCTGCCATGTGTTGGTCGTCGGTGGATTAAACAAACCCCCCGAGTGCAAGTGGCAATATATATACCACGTATAAAGTCACTTATAGTCCTTTTCTTCTGGGTTTATATGTATATGTATATATATATATATGTATATATATACATTTATTTATATATATATATATATCGTACCAACCGATCCCACCCATTTTTTCAGGAACCAGATTCCCAACCATTGAATTGTTGGTCGGGTGGGATAAACAAACCATTTGGAAAGGGGACAACCCCAGTTCGGGGACAACTAGGCATGTTTATTAACCACTTACGAGTCCTGGGATGACGCTCCAAGTAAACAACTGAGGCGGTGGTCTTTGCATTTCCTTTGGGTTTCACCGGATTACGTGATTCGATGATGTCCACCTTCGAAATCTCACAGGATTCGAGGGTATAGGATGGGTGGGGGAGGGATGGGCATGGTTAATTAGTGCCTTTAAAGGGACCAAAAAGATGTTTTTTTGTGTGAAATTCAGAAAGGTTTAGGAGTTGGGGGTAGATTTGTAGAAGGCGGATAACTATTTATCAGTGGGGGTGGAGATTTGGTAGTTTCGTTTTTTGGTAATATGTGGTTAAATGACTTGGTTTCATGGTAGATTGTTTGGTGAATCTGAGCTCGACATGGTTAACGACCCAGAGTTGCTGTGTTTTGTTCAGCTCCCGTAAACGCTGAGTGTTTTGGGTCAGTTGCTTCTGAAGGTTTACTAGAAATCTTTGGCAGTGACAGTGACATTGCCAAAAAGTGTAATTTTCATTCTTTCCAGTGTTAGTTCACACGCGCAACGGGAAAATTCACCATTTGTATGTAGATGTATTTCCTGTTGGAAAAGGCGGGTTTCCATTGTCATATGAGTTTACCGGACGGTACAGCAATTCTTGAAGGGCGCCCACTTCTCAATCAAAATTTCCGAGAGCCAACGGCTCACCGACCCCCTTAGCTCAACCCCCCGAACTTGCGAAAAAAAACTTGCTCTCCAGGATTCCCGTAACATGTCAAATGGGAAGAAAAAACAAACATATTTTTGTAAGACGAGAACTTCCAGTTTGAACAAAGTCCATTTTTCATTGAAACTTCTTCGATTTAGCTGAGCTTCGAATTTTAGCATCGAATTTTAGCACCATTTTGAATCCTCCAATTGACTGCACCCAGTCGAATTCCTATCATATTTGGCTCAATTTTTGTTTCCTACGGGGCTGACGCATAACCAACCTGACACAATGATCTCTTCGCGATACACCATGAAGGGATTTCATATTATATGACCCTATCATGAATCCATGCCTTTGACTATGGACATTGTGACATTTGGTTGTTGCTGGCCTCTTGTTCTTCTTGTTATTGTTCTTGTTGTTGTTGTTGTTGTTGCTGTTGCTGTTGTTGTTGTTGTTGTTGTTGTCGTTATTGTTGTTGCTTCTTTTGCTGCTGCTTCTGTTTGTTTGTTTGTTTGTTTGTTTGTTTGTTTGTTTGTTTGTTTGTTCGTTCGTTCGTTCGTTTGTTTGTTTGTTTGTTGGCTGGCTGGCTGGCTGGCTGCTTTTTTCCATGGCTGGTCAACCTACCACCCCCTAACCCACACCCCCAACAAAGAAGGGTTTAACAAGGCCTTTTTAAGGGAAACCAATGGTTAATGCGGCTTTATTCGTTTGTTTGTTTTGTTTTGTTTTGTTTTGTTATTTGTTTGTTTCAGGATCATTTTCGCTTCGTGACCTTCAAACTGTTGTTTATCATCACTATGGCCGCCTGCGTCTTTCACGACTTGGGTTTAGTCACTTGCTCTCGTGATGTCCCGTTGACCCTGGGAGTGGGGAACGACCCCAGCTAGGGGACTTACTCAGCGTGGTGACTAACCACGTACGAGTCCTGGGATGATCCTCCAAGTAACATGGCTGGGTTGGAAAGTGCCATGATGATTTGAGTTTACATCTCTTAATTGGAATAGCAAAGGTGGTGACTTTTTAGCTAACCATGTTGGTTGCCAGAAGGTACTGGCACACTTGTCTTCAGTTCTTCAAAACAAAGTATCCTATCCGAAAAAAAACAGAGCAAACATTGAAGTGGCAAAATCTCATGAAGAACTGCTGCCGATGAAACTTTTCAATCCTGACAACCACAAAAGCAATGTATATAAATCAACTTGGAGTTGTTGAACGTGATCTCATACGTTCTCCCCTGGTAAATCAGCACTACATTATCATTTGAGAAACATTTCTTACTGTTTCTAAGCATCTTAGGCAAAGCTCAAGAGACTTAACTACCAGGCCCTCAATTCTTTTTCAATAGCTGAAGTTCAGCCACTATCAGATTTCTTGATGTCTTCCAGCATCCACGAAAATAAAAGCAAATCCCCAAATGTACAAAAAACGCATTCTCTAAATGAATTATTGTTGATGGAAGAAATCAGAATTCAGTTGATAGGTAGTTTATCCCATTCTTCTCAGGGTTTTGTACATTCCAGGTGGTTCTCCGAATTTCTGAACCATCAACCATATCAAATGGTTCCACATTTCTCATCTCTCATTCCCTGGACCAAGACTGAAAAGTTTCAAGGCCCAACTTTTCATACATTTGGAGATTCAACTTACCCCCTTCCCCCCGAAAACTAACATGACTGGCTGGAAAGACACCTGCTTGAGTCGATGTATCTCCTATTGAAAGCTGGTGGATTTTCCAGCGATCGTCATGTGATCGTTTTTGGGGTCTGGGTTTACTTGAAAAAAATCCGGGGACCCGCCTTCAAGAAAAATTCAACACATGTTAGTTTGGTGATTTGTACTGTCTCATATTCTTTTAGTTCCCATGTTAAAAAATGGTATGGAAGGGACAATTCATACCACGTGAATTCATTCAACCTAACCAATCTTCGAAATACTACGTAGGGAGAACTCAACATTTGCCGATTTGCATGGTTGCTAAGGCCAATAGTCTCGGAGGAGCAGTTCTTGGCGCCTGAACTGATGGGAAGACCGACTTTCGTTCAGCTAGTAGTCAACCTACCCCCCCGCCTAACGTACACCCCCCCAGAAATAGCGGGCCTTATGATCAGGGCTTATTAACCATTGGTTTTCCTTAATATTTTGAATTAGTGTCAATATTGATATCATCTTCATTACACTTCGACAAACTAACCAAACCATAGAAAGTATATATCAACCATTTGGAGGAATGGTATCTCTTAATCAAAAGGTTGGGACGTTAGGAATAACTGGAGGGGTAGAAATCCATACTATTTGGCTTGTGTTTCTGTTTTTTTCCGGTGATTTTGTTACGGATTCGATCTACCATGGGATGGAAACTCACCATGTTTCAACCCCACCATTTGGTAGGAATATGTGTTTCATTTTTCCAAGCACCACCGTTTTGCTTAAAGCTTAGCAACAAAAATCCAAGTTTTAAACAAGTGAAAAATTTGGGGGAAGTTGTTTTTCCGGGTGAACCCTTCAACCCTTTGGAAAGGGTGGAAGTTTTTGGGGAAGTTTCACCCTAGGCTTAGGCCCTACGGGGAATTCCCTTCAGCAGAAGGGAACTTGTGTCAAAGGTGAAGAAATCACAAACTAAATTGGTCAAATAAGAATCTTCTGCACACCCTACCTGTTTTAAAGCGATCTCTGTACTAGTTCTCACGGAATATTCACCAGTTTGTTTGGTCAAACTTCTTGAGAGGTGTCTTGGCAGGGGTCTATCTGTCTAGCTTCCCTTTTTTGATACTTGGAAAGTGGTTTCCCTTTCCACATATTCTTGGTATATAAGGCGTTTCCCTACAACATTCCCTTATATAACTTATATATGACATCCTCTTGAACATGGAACATTCTCTATCTCAACTGCTTCCCCCCGGTCTTGGACCTTCGTTTGGAAGCACCCCAAACGACGACCTTTCCCACGGTAATCCACCGTCACGGTGACGTTTCCCGGAGCCAAGAACTTTAGGCGCCATGATCACACTGATCTTTCCAGCCATGTTGCGCCTTGGAGAAATCCAACTTGGAGGATGGACTGGATGTGGTACGGATGTGGTGCTTAGGGATCCATGGGAGTGGACTTCGGCCGTTTTGGGTTGAAGGGGGTCCCACAAACCCGATCCTTAACGAAAACGATCAAGATGGTTGTTGTTACCCACTGAATTCCGAGTCCTGGGATGATCCCTCCAAGACTCCACGAACATCAGGGGTAGCCAGGTGTTTTTCTCGAACAAACGGAACCTGAAAAAAAAAAACACACAGAGTTTTTGCCCCTAAAAACGAGATCCATTATCATTTAAGCCCATATATAGATCACTATATGAAGCAATCAGTTTTGGTGGAATGTCACCAACGTGGCTTGGGAAATCACTTGCTCAAATAGCTATCGTTGGGATATTGCTCAAAAATGCCGCGCCGCCCAAAACCCTGGCAAAACGCCATTTTCCGATCACAGATCTATCTCCGAAATATATTTGCAGAAACTGGTAAACTTGGCAAGTCTCACCAAAACCCGGAAAGGAACCTTTAAGGTCCTGGATGGAGTTTAGTCATATTAAGTCTTGGACGAAAAACCCTTTGGATCCATTTTTGGGAAAAAAAGAGGGGGATACTCAAGCCGTTTCAGTTGGCTAAGGCTGTACTATGCAGGGCAAAAACAGCAACTTGGAAAAACAATGGTTCATACCGTAGTCGAGGTTGGGAGTTTATCCCCATTATTTACGAGTTTTTTTGGCATCCCAGGTGGTTAGCAGTAGGTAGATAGTGGAAGTGGAGAAACCTCATGGGTTTCTCTTCCTGCTAGACACAAATTTAGGCAAATTTGAGGACCAATTTGGGACCAGATTTCTCCCTAGGTATTGTGGTGCACGTTGATTTCATCGTTTTGTCACCTTTGCCGATCAGGCCCCAAAAAACATCCGAAAACTAACATTACTGGCTGGAAAATCCCACCATGAATGAAAATGTATCTCCTATGAAAACGTGGCGATTTTCCATTAGCAATACTGATTTTCCAGTAAAAACATGGTGATTTTCCATCAAAATGGGGATTCTCCAGCCTTTCATTGTTAGTATTCAAGTCTATCAGTAAAAAAAAGATCCCCAACATCCTCAAGTTTCTGAAAAATTCTGGCCTCTTGAAATTGCTTCTGATTGAATCTCTTCATATTTCACGTTGATACTGTTGATGCTTCAGAAATCCGGCTAATCAGTTGAGGTTGGTAGTTTATCCCACTATTTACAAGCGTTTTGTACATCCCAGGTGGTGCAGGATTTCTTCCACCAACAGTAGAATCATCACGCCACCTGCCCTTTCTGTTGATTGTATTCCCTTGCAAATGAAATCTTCCCAGATACTCTACACCTAAAGAAATCACCTTCCAGGTATGTGAAACGGAGAAGTTTTTTTGCGATTTCTTGCAGGGATTTGGCAGTTCCGGTGATTCATCTTTTGGCTCCCAGAACCTCTGAACCAACCAAGGATTTCATAGGATGTCATGTCAGGGTGGTGAAAAGACAACAATTTGGCTGGTTAGGTTGGACAGTGGGGCTTTCACAACCCCAAGGAGCGAGTTAAAGACTTCAGAGTTCAGCGTTACTGAAGCGACATGGGGCGCATCTGTGGTGGCGTCGCTGGGTGCTGTGCTGCTGGTGTTGCGTGGTCGCAATGGATGTTTTTGGCCCCCAAAAGGGTAGCTGTTTGGCAGGGACATGGGACCCCCGGCTATTTCAGGGAAATCGCAGGGTTGGTGAAAGATTATTTCATTTGGATTTGGTGTGGTGGTTTTTGCCCCCGGTCAATGGATTTCCGGTTGAGAAAAAAGCATTGGTAGCTCTAACTTGTGTTTGCTTTTTTTTGGGGGTTATTTTTTTACTGATTCGATGCCACGGGATTTATCACCATCAAACCCACCATTTGGGGCATGTTTTTGATTTTTTCCAGTATGTTCAGAATGCAAAGTCCTCATCATCGCTTGGTTGGTGGCGAATCGCAAATCTTGGGGATTTGCCGGGGGATGAAGCACCAATGCTGAAGCAACAACAATTTACCATTGACTGGCAGCCATTTGTCAAGAATACCAACCAGCTTGACCTCAAGGGGTTTGGAAGACAGCATCTGTTTGTTTTGTTCAAGATTTGTTTGTCAAAATGTAGGGATCGATATTTGTTGGGGATCCCTGTGGAGGTAGGATATTATCGTGATGTCAAATCAAGAAGGTAATGATTAGTTGGTGCTTTGGGGCGGTTGGTGGTTTGGGATTCTTGGGATACCCCTAAGTAACAATCCCTTTCATATGGGTATCCTAGGAATCCAAACCACCGGGCCCCAAACCACCAACTCATCATTAGTTGGAGATTCACCTTCGGGATCCTGATTTCCGTCCAACTTTCGGCTTCCACCCGGGACCCGGGACCCCAAAATCCCCCCCGAGTAAACCCAACCTAACGAACCCGAAACCCGGTATGCCGAAACTTGCCCTCAGGTTTGGTTCGACCATCGTGATTTTGAAAAAGTTCTTTCCTCAAGTGCTTCATTTGAGTTTGTAGCCGCAACCACCCGAAGTGAAAGCCAAAAAAAACATGTTTCCATTTGAAGCTTAGAGAGAAAACGGATGAAAACATAGCACCTTTCAGAGCATAATTGAAATCTTCGACATATAAAACGACATCCCGGATAAATTCCTTGACATATAATATATTTTGAGATTCTACGATTTTTAGGTCATGGAATTTCTACAACCTCAAGAGAGACGCTATATACAGTGCCATCAACCAAAATCCCAAAGGGCGAAAAGTTGAAGACCAACCGTTTTTTCGTGGCAAAAAGTGGGCAATGAAAAAAAAACATCTGCTGGTCGGTTAAAAATCATTTTTACCCATTTTCCGGATCCATGGGACTGGTATATTTACCTACCAATTTACCATAAAAAATCAAAATAAAAAAGGCGATTGGCAGGACCGGAAGAGGTCAAGCTTCCAAATACTAGTGTTTGTTTAAAGTTATTTTTTACTTTCTATATACCATGGGATTCATCACCATGAACCCCCACCATTTGCATGGGGAATGTTTTTTTTTCTAATATTTACAGTAACCACCGAACTTCGGCAAATCTAAGAAAAATCGAACGGTTGGTTGAATTCTAGACGAGGGGGATTAAACCACTACCCTCCTGGGAACAAATCTAACATATTATCCCCCATCCAAACCTTTGACACTTTTCAGTTGATGATTATCCTTTCAACTTCGCGTGGCGTTTGGTGGGATATGATATGTCGTTCCCATACAAGGTAAACTAGCTTGTTTTTGATAGGGATTCTTTTTTTTTATAAATCACTGTTGGGAATCCTTATTAACCAACCAAAACACGCAGATGGGATGTTTTTTGTGTTTTTTGGTTGTGGCTCTATTGGGCCAACATCAAAAGGAAAAGGCTCTTACCGCCGAAAATAGTGGTTCCCTAAGAATCCCGCTCTCCAGTTGTAGATTACGGTATGACAATGCAATATGCTCCATGTATGGATTTTTTAAAACCTACATTTACCATAAAAATCAACCATTGTCATGTAGGTACATATACGTATATATCCAATCATCCCATGGATCCTATGGAATTAGGTGAACGCATCCATTTAAGTGCAAATCCTGGTAAGGTCTGCGAAAATATCGTCTTGCACCTTACTTTCACAAGACTTCGAAGGATTTTTAAAGATATGTTTGTTTCCTTTTTTTCTGTGCTTTGCTTTAGCTCAAGTGGAAACGATTGCAAGAGTCGCAGTTGAAATGCATGCTGCCAGAAACATGGCGGCACAAGGAAAAAGAAATCAGCAGCAAACGACTTGCAGTTTGCTACAAACTCACATGAAGGTTGTATGATATTCTAGGTGGTGGTTTCAAAGATTGTTTATTTTCACCCCACAAATTGGGGAAGATTTCCAATTTGACTCATATTTTTCAGATGGGTTGAAACCACCAAGCAGATATTGTTTATATATCTGCTTGGCGGTGGTGGTTTCAAATTATCCGATGAATGATTTTCTGGATTTCCCCCCTGAAACTTGGGGGGTCACGATGACTTGGCTTTTCCGAATTTTGACTCATTTTCAGTTAGTTAAGACGTTGGTAAAGTCGTAGCCTCCGGGGAAGTTTTTTTCAACCGATTTCATGTAAAGGCAGTTGAGAAGATGAGAAGATCCAACGGTCCACCATTCAATAGGTGGGATTATGGACTCCTTCCCTATTGTTTGGGTTGGTTTCATATAATGATCCCTGTATGGACTCTTTGCGGGTTTGAAGATTTGCAAGTGTGGCTTTCAAAAAAAAACATGACTGTAGCAGTGGTTTCTATCGTGATAATCAGGCCTGAGGGCCTGGTAGTTTCAAATTGTCTAACTAGCAGGGCAGAATTGTAAAATTTCAAACTTACCAAGTAGTGATTTCTACGATTCGCAAACCTTTGGGTCATGTTTGCCAAAAAATCCTGAGTTCTTTTGAGTTTCAGGTGCACATTTGGGCATTTTGGCTATTGGCTAGTCAACCTACTCTCCCTTCGTAAAGTACCAACCCCCCCAGAAATAAAGCCCCATTGGTTTCCCTTAATTTTTGGCCGAAAATGATACAAACCCTTGGCAGACTCAGCCAATGGCCAACCTTTAAATTTTTGGGGATTACAAGATTTAGTAGGAAAAACAAGCCGTTTAAACTTTAAACTTCATGGTCCATTGGCTGAGGTGAACGCTGCCCCCATTCCTATTTTGGTCACGGTGGTCCAGCAGTTCCCACCCGTTTCACCGTGGACCCGCCAGGCGGAACTGCAACACATGCGCATGGAGAACATGCGCTTACGCTTGCGCTTGGCTGAAGCTGGGCTTCCGTGCCTTGGTAGGTTGCGAGGTTTCATGTCCGTTTTGTGGGGAGTGAACTATGACATCGCCCCTAAAAGGGGCTTAGCATGATGATACTCCACACGTGTTTTTGATCGTTTTTGTAGTAATATTTAAGTGGGACATTAGTTGGCAAACCCTGTAATATGGCCATGGTACCCTAGATTACAATTTTTGTTCCTGGATGGAAAGGGTGATTTCCAAGCATTTCCCAAGCAAATGATTTGGAAATCATCATCCAATTGATAGCCAACCATTTTAATTCATGGATGTTTTTGTTGGCAGCACCTTACTTAAGGAATTATTAAGGGACTTTTTCCAGAAAGCGGTATATAATTAGATCAGTGCTTGGAAAAAAAACACATAAGACAACACTAGGTGGTGGTTTCAAATATTTTTTATTTTCATCCCTACTTTGGAGAAATGATCCAATTTGAGACTAATAGCTCATATTTTTCAAATGGGTTGAAACCACCAACTAGAACAGCCATGCCGCGTTGGATTTCTGCTCCGACACCTTTCTCCACCCGGCCTTTGCCTCCACCCGAGGCCGGAGGCCGAGTCGAAGCGTCCCGTGGCCACGGCGACGGCGATGCCGGTGGTGCCGGCAACGGAGGCGCCGCTATCGGTGCCGCGGCAGGTGGAGGCGCCGGAGCAGCCAGGAATTTCGGGCTTTTTGTTCCGAAACCACCCAAACAAGAGGTCAGTTGGGTTCTATATGGGTGTTTCCTTAAATGGTGGGTTTTCCCCCCAAATCATCCATTTTAATAGGGTTTTCCATGAAAACCCCACCATCCATTTTGGGGTATACCCCTATTTTTGGAAACACCCATATGTTATATAAGGAATCTGATTCTTTCCGAAATTTCTGATTGGCAACAAAAAATCCATGCCTACTGGGATGTCGATGGTACTTAGTAAGGTTGTAAATCCCCCAAATAGGTTGCAAACCAACTTACTAACTACTTGCGATCACTTCCATTCACACCCTCGTTCCCTCTGGTACTATTATCATAGGAAGGGAATATCCCCAGTTTCAATAGGAAATACATCTTCAATCCAGGTGTTTTTTTTCATTGCTAGATGGTAGGGAAAAATAACAACAAAAGAACGAACCAAAGGATTCGGCTGACGTTTTGACCCACATTGATCCCATTAAAATCGACAAAGACAAATATATCTTACATTCCCATGGGGTCCTCACTGGGAATTCCCAACCTTTTTCATCTTTTTTCGGTAGCCACACATGTGATTTTAAAGACCCATTCCCAAATTTGCATGCCCAAACCATTTTTGAACATGGATTCCCAAAATTGGATCCAATTAAATTGGTACGGTTGATGGAAGAAATCCCAAACAACCACCGGGGATGTATCAAACCTTGAACATATTGGGATGAAATACCAACCTCAACTGGTTAGCAGGATTTCTGAACCATCAACAGTAGGAAAAACAGGTTACCCACATTTGATCCCAATTTCTTGCCACGTTGGAAAGGCTTTCCACCCACCCCCCCACCCCGAAACGAAGTCTCCTTTTCGGCCGACCCTCGGAAGGTGAGACCGACCGAAGAGTCCAAGTCGCTGGGTGAGTCCAGGCGCAGATCGATCAAGGGGGGTTTTGAGGGAGACCGGATCCCTGAAACTGGTTGAGCAATGAAAAAAACCTTGGTGGGTTAGGTTATATAGGGGATTATAGTACCCAATTATATAGGGATTAGAATAAGCCATTGTAAGGATCCCTATTAACCAACCAGTATAATGGAATGTCATAAGGGTTTTTTTCGTGGCTCAGTTACTCAGTTGGTTAATTATAATGGTTTATTCTAATCCCTATAAACCCCTGGTTGGTTTCTTGGCCTAGTTCCAGGATTCACTATCTGAATTAAGGATCCCTAAACTTGGCCTAATTGAATCCTGGTTGGTTAATGATGGGATCCTTATGTCATGGTTTATGAAATAATCCCTTTTTGTATAATTGGGTAGGATATTTCATCCCCCGAAAAAAAAGACCAAACAACTATAGTTTTTTTTTTTCATTGCTCAAATTGAACCTTGCCTTAAAATAGGCCGGGTCCCAAAAAAGGAAATGCTCGTATGGAATACCATCACCATCCATCCAGGCTTTCAGGTGTAATTTTGGCTGTTAGTTTCCGGGAGGGTAGTTGTGTAGCTCATCCTGCAAAATTGGGCCGGCAAAAGTAGGGTTATCACTCCCTTATAGGGGTTATAACCACAGTTACTCATTTCTAAGACCATTTATATATAGGGCCCCATACTAGGAATGGGGCCCGAAATTCGCCACGAGTTGCCTCCTAGGTAGTGGAAACTCGCATTGCAACTTGTGATTTTTTGAAGAATAGGCTCCAATCATCCTTTGAAACCCCTGTACTTGGAGGATCACCCTATGACTCGTAAGTGGTTCATCACCATGGTGATCCTTTTCGTCCCCAAAGGATCGGGTTGTGGAAAGGGACCTTTTCCAAATGGCCTTCTAGTGGCTTTTAAATGGGGGTTACTAGTAAGTGGGATGATCCTCCAAGTATGAGTGGCAACTTTTTCGCTATGAACCACCCTAATACTGCTGCCGGAAAGTTGGGTCGAATTGGACATTCCTTCCCACATTGGGTGTTTCTTTTTTTGTTTGTGAATTTGGAATTCCCCCCCAGCAATAATTAATCCGAATCTGTTTGTTTTTATAATTCTTCGGTTTTAGTTTACATTAATCCTGTTGGTGACTGTTACCGTAAGAATTGGGGATTTTCCTCGGAACTAAAAAAACCATATGGCTGGGCCTCTCAAAAAAGGTAGGGGAAAAAAGACCAAACTCCCGAAAAGGTGAACGAACCTCACTTTGGTACGCCAATGGTCCATTTTTTGCTGCCGAAAAAGTTTGAGACACGCCGACAGTATTTAGAGAGATGTGCCACTTTTGGCCCCGGATCCAGTTTTGAGAACCGAGTTACTAACTTATAGCTGGTAGGAGCTCACCTTGTAGCCGAATCATATTGGCAAAATCCTTCGGGTCCGTGAACAATGATGAACTTTGACAAGAGAGATAGTTAGATAGATCGATCGATATTTCGTATTCTCCCCCGACAAATACAGCTGAAAACCGAACCTAAAAATCACCCTAAAATATGAAAAGAACCAAACAAATCATACCCTCCCTGAAACTAACATATTCGCCCATGAAAATCACCTGGTTTAAATAGCCCATCAAAATGGTGGGATTTGGAAAAGCCATTTAGCTTGGCTTCCAAACATCTTAGGTTTGAATGTTAACCCACAAATATGCTTGGAAAGTTTCTAGAGTTAGTAGCCCCCACGTTCTTAAGTTATCATAATCTTACCACCCCTGGAAAAAATTCACGGCGATTTCGGAACCTGAAAATCCACCTTATTTTGAAATCATCTGAACCAAACTAAACCTGCATTTTTTGGGGTTCAAACATGTTAATTTTCCATGAAAAATGAACATTTTAAGCCCTTAACATATAGGGTTATAAGAAAAAAACCTCTAAAAATGAAGGTTATAAGTTTGATATGGAACCTGAAAATATACCATCCCAAAAGGAAAGGATCGTCTTCCAACCATAATCTTTCAACTTCGGGAGTGTAGGTTTTTTCTTTCAAGCGGTGTTCCCCAACTCAACTTCCCCCTCAGCTTCTCCCGCAAGGCCCGAGCTGCAGGTGGATCCACCCGTGGGACCGCCTGCGGAAGCGGTTCCCGGACGGCCCAGTGATGTAGGCAATTTGTGTCCAGCGGCTGAAAACACAAACGCGAGAAATGGGGGGATGCATGGGGTACAACGAAACAAAAAACCCATGAGGTCTTTTCCTACTTATTTTTTTTGAGGTAAACATGTAGATATCCGTAGACTTGCAGATAGAGCCATGTTTTATTGCTTTCCTTTGTACTTTTGTTCAAACGTGTGTTTTTTTTTACAGAAATCTACCATAGTAAAGCACCACTAAAAAACCGGGACATATTGTTGTTATTTTTTTCAACCAAGTACCCTGGGAGCTGTTTTTTTTAAATTGGGACTTCTTGTGAATCACTGGCAAGGGAATACATAGACTTACAATGTTCCACGTTTGGATTTCAACAACACAAATGAGCAATGAAAAAGAACGTGGTTCTTTAGGGTATATAGGGGACTACACTACTACCCAGTTAAGTAGGGATTGTAATAAGGGATTATAAGGACCACTGTGAAACAACCATTGTCATGGAAAGTAAGAGGGTTTTTGTCGTGGCTCGAATGTTTCTTGGATTTTTTTTTTGGTGTATTTTTTTTTGACTCCTTGAAACTGACTTGTTAAACAACCCTGAAAATAGGCCACATTGGCCCCGAAACTGAAAGCAGATTGATCATCATCCAGTCATAGACTTCCAAAGGGATAAACTCTCTGTTAGTTTCAGGGAGCGTATTTTCTACGATGGTTTTTTTCGCCATTTGGGGTTCAAACATGTGTGGAACTTGTTCCCAGCAAAAATTGGTGAAGCGAGTGGTAGGATACTGTTGATGAATCTAATTTTCATTTTAGATGCAATCTTGTTTTCATAAGTAACATCATTTATTCTCAGCTAATTGGCTAATGATTTATATATTATGATTGATATTTGTGTGATTTTAATGACTTAATATTACATTTTTCATTCCTTTTGATTTGGATGAATCGATTTCCTCTATTTCTGAATGTTATGTGGAACAATACTAGTATATATACATATAAATCTAAATACATTATTTGTCTAGGGTAATTTATCTTATATATGTAATGTTGTTTAAGTACATAATGTATCAATATATAAATAGAAAGTTAAAATTATTTTCGCATTTACAAAAGAACAGTTTAACAACAACTGCTGGGTGGAGGTTTCCAATATTTTTTGGAATTTTCACCCCGAACATTGGGGAAGATGAACCCATTTTGACGAGCATATTTTTCAACTGGGTTGGTTCAACCACCAACTAGACTAACATTGTCATAAAATCAGTAGCAGTCTCTGTTTATGCTGCCATCAACAGTTTTTTCCCCAGTGAATCTCACTTATCATTCGCCAGATGAAAACCCAGGAACCTGGGATCATCCGGAGATTTGTGCGTTTTTGTGCTGGGAACATGGGCAATGGAAAATCACCATGTTTCATAGGAAATACACCCTGGAAGATTAACATGGAACCTACAAATCACCCATTTAGAAAGGAAAATGATCTTCCAAACCTCCATGATTATGTTCCATGTTAATCTCCAGGAGTGGACATCTGCAAATGGTTGGGTTTTCCATCAAGTTATGTTAGTTTCCCGGGATCTAAACGTCGACATGTTCACCAAAGAGGACCATTTAAACAATCGGAGATTTTGGGTCGAGGTTTTTTAGAGGCAACAACACGGAATTTTCACGAAGAGATACTAAAAATGATGGTTGTTGAAAAAGGTAACTTCTTCTCAAGATATGGTCCTTTTCAGTATCCATTCCTCAAATTTCGGTGTTATGTGTATATGCTTAGAATGGATATATTTTTGTTGTTGTTGCAGGTTTTTCCAGAAACCACAAGTCACTTGAGTGAAAAACATCCGGGACCTTCGAAAACCATGAAAAAAGGGGTCGGTTTGTGGCTGTTTTTTTCAGCCTCAGATTCAAGAAACTTAGGCGCTCGGATTCCCAATGGAAATGCCTCGGAAGTTTAGAAAAAAAAACCTCCTACTTGGATGTCCCGGGAAGTTAGTAAATGGTTGGTAAATGGTTTATAACCTACTTATAAATGGGGTATATTGGGGTTATAAGCCACTTACTAACCATTTACTAACTTCCTGGGACATCCAAGTAGTGACGCGTACACCAATTTGAAAATGAACGGCTGGTTCCAAAATCAAATCACCGAAAAACAAAAATTGAACTCCGGAAGAACATCTCTAAAACCATCCCCCCACCTTTATGACTTTAGGCTTCAACATGTTGAAATCTTCCCAGGCTGTATTTTGTGGGGATAACCTCAAGCTTATAGGATCCACATTAATAGTAATATTTACCTGCAAAATTGATCCCATAAAAATCAACGATTCGAATGTATAGTTAAATATATAAAATCGTCCCATGACGGATCCATGGGTTACACAAGGGTTTATGGGAAAAATCCCAATGTAACTGGGGATTGTTGGGAGTTTCCACATTCTCAACTAAGCAGTGTGACCGAGCATATGTGGTATGGCACAAAAAGCCGCCATATTTGCTGGCCCTAAAAATACTAGCTGGTGCTTGGAAAGGAGCGATTTGGAGCTGGGAGTATCTAAAATCCCTTCATAACAGGGAGCGATTTGGAGCAACCCCCAGGGTTTCGATCAGCACATCTTAGAATATCCGAAAAGATCGTGAAGAGTCGATGTCGCTTCCGATTGGTGGTGTATTGCCTCCACCTTTGGCAAGGCCGGAGCGAACCGGTGACCACCTTGAGCGTGGTCGCGGCTGCTAGCAACTCGGTGATGTGAAAACAAGCTGCGGAGGAGGGGGGTGGTTGATCATGGTTTCCTACAAGGTGGGCCTTTTACCGATCGGTATGAATGGAGGTTATCTGGCCCCTAGGAATTGCCATATTAATTGGGTAACTGGGGTTATAACGCCTAAAAATGGAGTTAGAACCACACTTATAACTAGTAGCGGCCCACCTTGTATAGTAATATAAGGGACAAGCCGGTATTTCCGAGTAGACCCAAACAAACGAGGTTCATATCTCTCACCAGGAAATTCTAAACCAGGATCATGATACTATATATATATATATAGCTACAATTAAGGGACGAAACGGTGTTCATTGGACCCAGAGAACCAGGTTCATATCAGGGTAGTATTTCATCCCCCATATAACCACCCCCCCCAAGATTTTTCAGGGCCCACGTGGATGCCTCCTATGTTCTTTTTCATCCCTTCATCAAAGGGAGCGATTTGGAGCTACCCTGTTTCGATCAGCAAACCTTAGCATATATGGGTGTTTCCAAAATAGGGGTAAGGAAAACCCTATTAAAATGGATGATTTGGGGGTACCACCATTTTCGGACCCCCCCCCCCATATATATAGATAGACATTTGATTCAGTCTTACGTAAGGATTTGTGGTCGTTCGTGAGGATTTGGTAAACCACATCGCACAAGAACAGTTCCATTTTGGGCCTTCGTCCTTGAACAGCCCCTTTTTAAACCCAGCCGAGGAGAAATGCATTTTTTCCCCGCGAAAAAGGCCCAAAATCTTCCAGGTTTTACACACACAGAGACACGCGATATTCTTTTGACCACATTTGAACTGATGCGAATGGAAGGGAGCGATGCACGGAGCGAATGGGGGTAATTAAATCCCTTCATACTAGGGAGCATAAAATCCTTACCCAAAGGTTTCGATCAGCACATCTTAGTAGAGAATTTGTATTGTAAGGAAATTCTCACAGAAACTGACAATTTCTAAAGTTCTTCTTGCAGCCATGGCGGACACTGTGCGCGAACTGAATCTGAAAACCTTGGAAGGTGGTGTTCTCACCGTTCAAGTCACGCCGACAAATACCATTGAAGAATTGAAGACGATGCTCTGTGAAAAGAAACATGAAGATATTGAAGATCCAAATGAGCGTAAGATTCTCAAAGCAGAAGTCCTGCTTGATGGAGCATTGGTACATCATGATTCTCAGACACTTGAGGCTGCAGGGCTGTTGGATGCTGAATTTGAAGGGACTGTTGTTTACTCCAGAAAGAACGTTGAAGCTGCAACAAAAGCGGAAATCCATGGAGAGGGCTTTGTCCAAGTGAACGTCCCTGTCTCTCTGGTGGAAATTTCCAGCAAGGCCTTCGAGAATTGCCGCCAGGTGGTCAAGGTGGAAATCCCTGAGTCTGTTACGGCCATTGGAAGAGACGCCTTCGCAGTGTGCAGTTCTTTGGGAAGCGTTTCTATTCCTGAGTCTGTTGCAGTTATTGGACCACGTGCCTTTGCAGAGTGCAGATCTTTGGCAAGCATCACTATCCCTAGGTCTGTGACAGCTATTGGGGTCGCTGCCTTTGCAGAATGCAGTTCCTTGGGAAGCGTCAATATCCCCAAGTCCGTGACGGCTATTGGGGACTGTGCCTTTGCAAGGTGCAGTTCTTTGGGAAGAATCACTCTCCCTGGGTCTGTTACGGCCGTTAGTTCTGGTGCCTTTTCAGGGTGCAGTTCTTTGAGAAGCATTACTATCCCCGCGTCTGTGAGGACCATTGGAGAAAGCGCTTTTGCAGAGTGCAAGTCTTTGGTAAGCATCACTATCCCTGAGTCTGTGACGGCTATTCGTCCACGTGCTTTTGCAGAGTGCAAGTCTTTGGTAAGCATCACTATCCCTGAGTCTGTGACGGCTATTCGTCCACGTGCTTTTGCAGAGTGCAAGTCTTTGGTAAGCATCACTATCCCCGACTCTGTGACAGCCATTGGGCCTGCTGCCTTTAAAGGGTGCAGTTCTTTGGGAAGCATTACTATCCCAGGGTCTGTGACGACCATTGCTCCACGTACCTTTGACTTGTGCAATTCTTTGGGAAGCGTCACTATCCCTGAGTCTGTGATGGCCATCGGGGACCATGCCTTCGCAGGCCATTTCTTTGGGAAGCGTCACTATCCCCGAGTCTGTTACAGCCACTGGAGAAAGTGCCTTTGAGGGTTGCAGTTCTTTGGGACGCGTCACTATCCCCAAGTCCGTGACAGCTATTGGGGACTGTGCCTTTGCAAGGTGCAGTTCTTTGGGAAGCATTGCTATCCCCGGGTCTGTGACGACCATTGGTTCAGGTACCTTTAAGGAGTGCAATTCTTTGGGACGAGTCACTATCCCTGAGTCTGTTACAGTTGGGCACAGTCCGAGTCTGTCAGTTCTTTGGTAAGCATCACTATCCCTCACTCTGTGACAGCCATTCATGAAGATGCCTTCGCAGGGTGCAGTTCTTTGGAAAGCATCACTGTCCCCGAGTCTGTGACAGCTATTGGGGACTGTGCCTTTGCAAGGTGCAGTTCTTTGGGAAGCATTGCTATCCCCGGGTCCGTGACGACCATTGGTTCAGGTACCTTTGAGAAGTGCAATTCTTTGGGGAGCATCACTATCCGTGTGTCTTTGACGGCTATTGGGAAGTGTGCCTTTGCAGAATGCAGTTCTTTGGGAAACATTACTCTCCCCAAGTCTGTTGGGGCCATTGGAGAAGGTGCCTTTGCAAAGTGCAGTTCTTTAGGAAGCATCACTATCCCTGAGTCTGTGACAGCTATTGGGGGCTTTGCCTTTGCAGAATGCAGTTCTTTGGTAAGCATCACTATCCCTGAGTCTGTGACAGCTATTGGGGACTTTGCCTTTGCAGAATGCAGTTCTTTGGTAAGCATCACTATCCCTGAGTCTGTGACAGCTATTGGGGAGTTTGCCTTTGCAAAGTGCAAGTCTTTGGAAAGTATCAGTCTCTCTGAGTCCGTGACCATTCAAGATTCTGCCTTTGCAGGGTGCAGGCCTAAGTTGGTAGTAGAAAGGCGCTGTGTGTGATGCCGGAGATTGGCATTCCTCATAACGAAACGCATGGGGCTTCCACAGCTCGGATTACGTGGCGAAATGATCCTCGGGCAACAAAAAGACATCGAATCTCCCAAAAAGGGTCGCTGAATTGCCGGGGAACCTGATGTGAATGTCCCAAAAAGTTATCAAAAACATGTCAAAAAGCCACTAAAACAACGCAACTTATACCCTTTATCTATACCTTTAGCCCCTGTGAATTTGGTTGGTTTTTGAATGTAACTCACTAAAAGTGCTCCACCTTTAGTCCCGGGGTTCCTACGCAGTTTTGCCTAGGAAACGTTTGTCAAGGGTTCGCAGGGGGTTTTCTCATTTTTTCCAAAGCAAAGATGATGCTTAGAGTCGGGATTTTCATGAAAATCATGACTGCTTATCTCTTCAATAACTTGCTAGGTGGTGGTTTCAAATATTTTTTATGTTCACCCCTACCTGGAGAAATGATCCAATTTGACTAATATTTTCCACATGTGCCAATGGAGTCGTTCAAGGGGATAGCTTGAGTTTGATTGCTATAAATGTCCACATGGCATTGTGGGTGAAACTGATTGATAAACTCCCTGGTATGTTTGCGGCTGTCTATGTCGATGATTCGTATCTTTGGACTAGACTTGAAAATTGCAGGATACTTAAGGAAGCAATCAACCTCACTGAAAATTGGGATACCCTTACTGGTCAGTTAGTTAATCACAACAAATCGTCCACATGGGCCTCTAGTACTGCAGGAAGAAAAATGTTGACCATTACCTTTCCTGAAATGGTTCATGAAAAAGTTGTTGAGATTCTTGGTGCCAGGATTCAAACATGTAATCAAAAAACCACTGCGTGGGACATAAACAAAACCCAAAAAATTGTGCGTGACTTGAAATCTATCAAAGCGCTACCATGCCCTGTTGCAATAAAAGAACATATTATTGGAATGAAAATCTCACCACAGCTAACTTTTGTTCCTCATCTCTCAGCGGTGCCGAAGAAAGATCTGAAGTGTGTTCAAGACCACTTGGTTTCAATTGTTTGGAAAAATCGTCCAATGTGGAGATGTCGCTGGCTCATCATTGCTATGTTGGCAAACCCACATCGTAGCGAACCTTTCCTTGCCAGAGCATTCAATTGCATCATTGAGACTGTGTGTTTCCTCAAGTCTTGCAGACCTGAAGACAGATTAATTTGGCAAAAGCAGTGTAACCATGCAGTTGTTTACCCCAACAGCCTGTTGGAGTATTTTCGGCAAGCATGTTTTTTGCTTGGAGTCCAGCATGTTGATGCCTTTCAGTTGCGTTTCTTCAATGCAGCCCCAGTATGCTTTCTCGACTTTGGAAAGAAGGAATTACGATCTCTTCTCAAAATCGTTGTGAGACACCAAGCCTATTTGTTTGCAACGAAAGTAAAAAGAAAGGACATCAAGCCATGTCAGGGCATATTAAACTTTCCACTTACACAAAAATACCCCAGAACTTTTTCCACCCAACAAGTGGATGGGTTGCCTCTCAGATGTTTTTGGGATAGCCAGGTAGTTGGATGTACCTTGACAAATGACAGAAAATACAAAGCTGGGATTGTGTAAATCTAATATGTGTCGATACTGCAATCAGGTTCCAGAGTCACTTGAACATATCATTGATGAGTGTCCTCATCCGCCATATGCAGAGACAAAACCTCGGTGTCCGGAAAATTGCGGTCCGAATTTCAAATTGCTTGGCATAGTTGAATCACTTCCAAGCCAAATTGACTTTAGACTTCAAATTTCAAAACTCAGTGATATTCCGGTGAAAATTTGGACCAATCCTCATTCGCATAGTCGTTTGCAACTTTGGACAGATGGAAGTTGTGACAACGCCGATCTCTTTTGGGAAACCTGTGGGGGGTGCTCTGTGGTAAATGAACTTGGATACCCTATCCATGTTGGTCCAGTCCATCATATATGTCTTAGCTCCTATACTTGTGAGTTGTGGGCTATCATTTGGGCTTTCTGTAGTGCTGATCAACCAATTGAATGTAGGTCCGACTCCAAAACGGTTGTAGATCAGATTCAAATAATGATCAACACACATGAAATTTCGTCAACTTGGATGCATTTTGAATGGTGGTGTTTCCTCAGAACCATTTATCTTCAGAGAGTGCAATGTCATGCTTCACCACTCAAAGTTACTTGGATACCTGCACATGTTCTTGAAAATTTGCCGTGTGAACTAATCTCTCACAAATTGGCAATACAACATAAAACAACGTGGACAGATATCTTTTGTAATAGACAAGCTGATAAATATGCGAAGTGTGCGTGTGGAAAAAACAAGCAGATAAATGCCAGTTCTTTTGATGAGTTTTGTGAAAAGGTTGGTAAGTGGCAAAAATGGCTTGCCTTAGTCAGCTCTGCCATTGCTAACCGGGATAACGATAGTGAAGAGTTTGGGGGAGGCTGATCAGGTGTGCCAGGTTGAACCCATCCAGTGTTCTATTTCCCCTGGTGAACTTACATTGGCTCATCCCATTTCTTACTTTGAAGCTGTTCTCCCTAAATGGTTTTGGACTTCTCCTGGGGGCAGTAATTGGAAATGTGATTTTCCTGATGAGACATCATTGAAGAGTTATGCGGTGATGTCACAGCATGATTGGGATAAAGCCATTTCTTTTTTCCAGTCTATCGAATGGGTTCTTAATGACCAATATAAAACTTCGTTTCTGGAACTTGCCTACATGAGTTGGGAAAACGGTTATATTTTCCACAAAGGAACCAACCCTGCAGAGTGCGCAACTCTTCTTAGAAAGTGCATTAATCAGGCTACAAAGTATCACAATACATTTAGATTGATTCCAGGTGAGATCTCTTGTAAAGCCAAATCCAATGGTAAAACTTTCCCTGCTGGAATGATAACTGGGGCTTATCCTATTATCCAAAGTGTGTCTTTGAAACGAATTGCCATTCATTTCTTCAATGGTAGATCACAAAATTTGAAATCGTGGAAGCATCCGTTTTAGAGTTTCGTCGCATTCGGTCGTCGGTAGTTTTTGCAGTGATCTGGCGGTACAGTTTCACAATTTGTCTAACTCATTGTACGGAAGGTACAGGAGTTGCGTTGAGAGAGACCTCGCGCCATGGACTGAAGAATTTGACTAATATTTTTCAAATGGGTTGAAACCACCAACTAGCTTGGGTGGACAACACCTTTCCCAGGAATGGTGACCACCTGTAAATCATCAGTTGTTATGTAGGTGAATACCTTTTCCCTTCAACGATCCTGACTATTGCTGGGAAGGGGGACCACGCTCTTTTCAAATCGGGGTGAGTCGTTTTTTTTTTCGCGACATTGAACTACGTGATTTTCTAAAGATCGGATGCAAGAAATTATTGGTGATGAATCAAATATATAGCTGAATGTATATATTTTTAGTACAGACACACAGAATATACATATGCATCATATGTACATATTTTTCCTGCACAGAGAGAGGGGATGAAGCTTCCTGCCCTTTTTGAAAGGGGTCATGTGAATCGATTTAGACCAACGATTTATAAAACAGCAAGAAAACCATGTTGCCACTTGGCTTTGCGGCCACCAGTGGGTTTCCCTGTTGGTTCAGCTTATGGGTTTATCAGTTTAGAAGTAACCCACCATCTGGGCAAATGATGTAAGCTGCTCACAAAGCCCCTTCCGCTTCCTGGACACGTACATATTCACCATCCAACAGTACAACAGTACATCAGCTTAGAATCTTCAACAAGACTTGGCAAACCTCACAAGTCGCAAGTAATCATCCTATATACCGGAAGTTCGCTCCCTTAAGTTGATCCTTACATAGGGTTTTGAAGTAGTCGCCCCAGAAAAACCTAAGTTTTTTAAATTAGCCAAGCTGAACAGGTTGGCATGGAAAAAAACTCACTTTTGGGACTATTTGTTGGGGAACAGTTATATTTACCAGGATTCTGAAAAAGCTAGCATGGAAAAATACCGCACCGAAGTTTAACATAGCCTCTGAAACTGGTGGTTGGAAGACCGCTTTCCTATTGGGAAGGGAGCTTTACAGGGGCTATGTCATTAAACTTCGTGGGGGTAAGCCTTTCAAAAGTCTTTGAGAAAGGATTTGTGCCAAAAAATCGGTTGTTTGCAGTGTTGAATTGATAGCGTGTTGTTTTTTTTGGCACCTGTGTTGGCAGCTTTTTTTATGATACTGTTGATGGTTCAGAAATCCGGCGAGAAAACCACCTGGGATGGTGCTAAGACCCTAATGGGACCAACTGCCGACCTCAACTGGTTTTCTCGCGAGATTTCTGAACCATCAACAGTAT
The DNA here is from genome assembly GCA_000507305.1 of Breviolum minutum Mf 1.05b.01. Taxonomy (NCBI): domain Eukaryota; class Dinophyceae; order Suessiales; family Symbiodiniaceae; genus Breviolum; species Breviolum minutum. Next base: position 104,747 of record DF239122.1, read on the forward strand.
AATCCCCTGTATACAGTAATTGAAAAGTATGAAAAGTCCCTACATATTGGTTTATTTTTGGACCCTTTTTGATCACCTACCTTTTGGTATCGGCAAGCCATCTATTTTGCTATCAGTAGCTATATTTTGGTTGCATTTCACTTATACACAAAAACCATCTTCAGGCACCGGTGCCTGTCCAGCAGCTGGAACATCTTCGGAACGTCGGAGGTGGTGGTGGATTTGGAGATCTGTCAACACACCCAAACCTGGGGTTGAAAAACGTGTTTTTTTGGGCTGTATGTTGGGTAAAAGTGAAATGAAGGGGATGAAATACTTTTTGTTGTTGTTGTTGTTGTTGTTGTGGTTGTGATTTTTCCCATTTCCTTTTGGAGGGAGTTCTTTCTGCCTCTGGTCAATGCCCCTACATGGATCAGTTCCCAGCTGGAAAGACCTACCGACCGAACTGGGATTCTTTTCTCCGGGTTGATGTCATGGGAATCTAAGGGGCCCACCCTCCGAATGCTATGTCCCTCAACAAGAAGGCGTTACTAACGGGTTCTTAACCATTTCTTAACCTATCCTGGTTAATAAACCGTTAATAAGGCCCGCTTTTTCCTGGCCCTCCCGCCCAAAAAAAGTCCACGCTCGCGGAGAACAAGAAAATTTGCCGGGGTGCAAGGCATGCCTGCTGTTTCCGTATGAAAATCATACAACGTTGATGCTGCAGAAATCTGGCGATCACGAGTTGATTCCGGTAGTTTACCCCCCCCATTGGTTTTGACATGGGTTTCAGCACTGTCCCTAAGCTGCACCAAAAAATGGGACTCCATGAACATGTGATCCAAGGATCCGTTTGCGAAGGATGGAAGGGGAGAACTTCTAATAGGTTGCATCATTTACCAGGTGCTTCAAAGCGACCTTTCTATTCCTAGTTGGAGGTCACTTAACCTTTCAATGGGTCACTTAACCATCCCAAAAAGGTCACAAAGAATTGCCACATACCAAAAATGTTCAACCCCGAATCCTAGAGATGTCTCGACCATATCAGGCTAAGAGGGCCAATCTTGTTGTGAGCAAACAATCGCAACCAGGATGCCGATCTTCCATATGGCAAATGAGTAGGCAGATTGGGAAAAACACGATTGCCAGTCAAGATATAGATACCTAACATAGCCATGGTTTTGTTGGAGTTCTTTGCTTCCTGAACCATCATTTTTGTTGCCAGATGCGATGTACATTTCTAGAGAGAATTGTCTCCCACTTCGATCCGATGGTTTCTTTTTCCATATTAGGGGCGTCTGACCCGTGACCCAGGCAGGACATCACCATGTGCTAAAGCGCCCAACAGTACATCCCAGTATGTTTCAGGATTTTGTATTTACCTGGGGCTAAACGAAGACCTTTTCACATTCTGCTATTTCATAGGCTTAAAATCATCTCATTTCGAATGACCTACTCCCCCGAAAACCCAACATGGAACCTGAAAATCACACCCCGAAATGCAAAGGAAACTGATCTGAACCAAACCTTCATGACTCGGGGTTCCAGCTGTTAATTTTTTTGGGGGAGTATAGTTACTAAAGCAACTCACAAAAACCCCACAGTATTCCATATGACAGGTTTTGGGGATTGAGTTCCCATCCAAAAAGGTCCTAGGATGCTAAGGTTTTTTCTCCCCCTGAAAACCAACGAATGACTGGCTGGAAAACCCAACCATTTGAAGATGTATTTTCCTAATTAACATGAGGACTTTGCAGCTGGTCATGTTAGTTTTCGCTGCGATGTGGGTGTAAATTTGTCTATTTCCTCCTAAAATTATTTCCGGGGAACAAAACACCCCAACCCACCCAAGTCACTTTTTGTAGGTCGATGATTTTGGTGGGATATGGACTCCTGTCCTTGGGTCCGCCTTTTGCAGGCTTCCGCCGCAGCCTGTCTCTGTGACACCACCTGTGCTTCCTTCCAGCGACTTGGATGACATCTTTCAAGTGGCGGCCTTAAGTCATACTATTGATGGAAGAAATCCCAAACAACCACCTGGGATGTATAAAGCCTTGTAAATAACGGAATAAACTACCAACCTCAACAGGTTTTCTCGCCTGGATTTCTGAACCATCAACGTTGTATACCTTGGATTTGGCCTTGGGGTCCGTTTTTGTTGGGTTTTCCAGCGGCGAGTTCGCGTTGTGAGGGTCAAGACTCCGAAGAAACTCGGTGGTGGCAACTCACCCCAAGCTGGAGAAATGATCCAATTTGACGGTTGCATATTTTTCAAATGGGTGTTTCCAAAAATAGGGGTACCCCGAAATGGATGGTTTGTAATGGAAAACCCTATTAAAATGGATGATTTGGGGGTACCACTATTTTCGGAAACATCCAAATGGGTTGAAACCACCACCTAGAAAAAAACGGTAAAGTGATGGAGAAAGGTCATGGAGGGATTCCACCCCCCCAGGGCAATTTTTGAGGAATAACAAGCGAGCTACGAACATGAATGTCCCCCGGAAAATGAACGAAGGTCGACCCTTGAAAAGAAACCGTTTGTTTCACGGAGAAAATCCAACCATCTGAACCAACCACCATTTTTTAGAGGATATTGGTTAGTTTTCAGGGGGGTCCTTTTCTCACTCAGGTGAAGGAATTCTCCATCATCGAATTTGCCAACCATTAGTTTTGTGCACCCTTGAAGTTGCTTCCTAAATTTGGTCGTTCAAAACCACCAACTCACTCACTGCAGCCTTTCGGTGAACTAAGACCACTGGTACTCCAAAAGTGCGATTTTTCCATATTACCCTCCCTGAAAGTAACATAACACCTGAAAATGGATGGTTGGAAGACTTTTTCGTTTCCTTTTGAGTTTTGGCCTATTTTCAGGGGCGTTGGCTGTTAGTTTTCGGGGGAGTTTTTGTATAGCTTCTCTTGGTTTGCCAAGTTTGCGATTTATCGTGTGCACCAAATAGGACGCCAACCATCCATTCTCCCCTTTCAACTGATCAATGGATTAGTCTGGTTCCTGAAAAAGGGTGATAGGTATATACTGCCAATTGGGTGATTATACTACCTACACTCCCGAAAACTAACATAGCCCCAAACAATGATGGTTTGGTTCAGATGATTTTCCCCTAAAAAAAGGGTGATTTTCAGGTGCCATCCATGGGAACCCAAAACCATGAAATTTGAAGGTTTTACACCCCCAATATATGGGTTATAACCCTAAAAATGAAGGTTTTGGGTTCCCATGGATGTTAGTTTTCAGGAGGGTACCACCCTTTACAGGACCCAGAAGTTACCCGAACTGAGGTGACAATTGCAGGGAGCTTTTGGTAGAGCTGTTGAAGCGATATGGGTCGGACCCCAAACGCCCAGAGGTTTTGCCCCGTTATGTGAGTCTCCTTGGGTCATTTTTTAAACAAAACGGTATATAGGTATCTGATATATGCTATCATGATATCATGATATCATGATATAATGATATATGTGTATATACCATGGGAAGCCACAAACTTTGTTTCTAGGGGTTATAAGTTGTAACCGTAACCCATACTTTTGGAGTTTAAAAAGCCTTCATTTTTCATGGTTTTGGGGTCCAAAGGTAGGGGAGTTGGTTCGGATATTGAAAGATGATTGAACATGGGTTTTCCAGCAGACGTTTCTTAGTGGAATCAACAATAACTGAACCCCGAAAACATGCTGAATTTGCCCAGTGACAAAAACGTGGGGAATTGATCAAGTTACAGTATCTACCTACCTGTATCTAAACTACCAGTGAATTTATTGTATAGCCCACATTGGGCCCCCAAATCCATAAGTTTTTCGAGCAACAAAAAGTGAAGAAACAAAATGCTGAGTCGCTTCTTTAGATAAGTTTTAGACAAAAAGCACTTGAGCAGTGACCGGTCGACCCTGGTTATTTGGTATATAGCGGGGGATTATTTTTCTACCCAGTTTTATAGTGATGATAAGGAGCCATTATAAGGTTCCCTATAGACCACTCGTTACAATGGAAGGTGGTAACGGTTTTGAAAGTTTTGGATGAGTATATGTTCATTTTCATTACCTCCAATTTCTTTCGGGTGAAAAAGCCAGCAACCCTGTGAAAACCATTATGACAGAGAAAGACGCGAACCTAGCAATTCTGCTGGTGACCTTATTGGGATGGTTCAGTGACCCTTTTGAATGGTTAAGTGACCTCCAATTAGGGGATGAAAAGGTCACTTTGAATCAGCTGGACAGCATCTTTTTTTTTTGAATAGAGCTATACAACAACTGGATGTGTCCGAAAATAGTGGTACCCAACAACCATAGGTTTTCCCACTAAAAATGATCATTTTGGGGTGTGAAATGGGGGTACCACCATTTTAGGAAACACCCAACGGCCTAAGTTACAAGGAATTGGCTTTTTTTTTGGAACAGAAACAACATCCCCGGTTTTTTCCAACACAAAAAAAAAAGGCCACCGGCTGACCTGACAACTGGCAAAAAGGACTGGGAGAAACGAATCTCCAGAAGGATAATTGTAACACCAACAATGATTCTTTAAACTTATCCCAATGGCTAGTAACTAACAGTTTGAAACTAACAGTTTGCCCTTGAAAGATGGTGAAGGGAAGATGACATTTCCTGAAATGGGTGATGATGTCTTACTTGGCCAATGGCTAAACGGCTTAAACTTTTTGGGATTACAAAAATTAGTAGGGAAAATATGCCGTTCAATCTTTTATTTCAGGGTCCATTGGCTAAGTGAGGATCATAACACCACCAATGGTTATTAATAGGTCAAAAACCCTCAAACCCGAACAATCATAATAAGCAATGATAACCATGCTTATTATAAGCCTCCAAGGAGTTTTTGTTAAAAAAAAATCAGGTCACAAAAAACCTTCAACCCCAAAATCCCCCTATAATTTCACTTACTTTTAATGTCATGGTAAATGTGGTGGGCAAAAAACCTTCCATACATTCGGCGCGACCTTGGGCAATGGTTAGGTGATAGATACACCCTTCCAACCGAACCGAACCGAGGCTTCACGACTTGCCAGTGAGCCAGGCGGTGGTTTCCGGTGGGTTTTCGGGAGGGTTTTCGGAGGAACTAGATTGTAGGGAGGGAATGGTATGCATGGCAATTCGGCTGGTGACCTTTTTGGGATGGTGAAGTCGTTTTTTTTTTTGTGAGCCTTTTAGCGATGGTTCAGTGACCTTTTGAAATGTCTTTCTAAATGTGATATTCAGGTGATTCAATTCGTGACCAAAAATCATCCCCGATCGTTGGGGTGGTCACCTAACCAACCATTTAATTTTGGGTCACGGAAATTCTCCATCCCAAAAAGGTCACCAGCAGAATTGCCAGGTGTTGCTTTATTTTGTTTTCCAAGGAAAAAATCACTAAAAAAAGAGGGGGGTCTTTGAACAATAAAACAGGAGTTTGGCCTTCCACTCCTCCAAAAAACTTAAAATTTTCCAATAATTTTCTGTGGCTGTGTATGATTTTGGAGCTGTTGTTGGGGTAGGTAGAGTCACATCTTTTTAGGTTGTGTTTGTTTAAGGCGATTCTTTACTTTCTACTATGGTAAATCACAATTAAACCACCATTTAGGGGAATATTTTGTGACTTTTTCCACCCACCGAACAAATCAATCTAAGAAACCGGGGTCAAAAACAAACTGTCCTCGAAAGCAACACCCAGTTTACCAACATTGATGCTTGGAAGAGTTTCTCCGGCTTCCTACTTTTTGGGCGATGCCCATTTTTTTTGGTGCCATTTCTTAAGTGGTTTCAGGGAAGGCTACCAATCTTAAAGAACATTTTTGTTTTCATGCGGAGTGCGGCAAGTCTACCCCCCTCCATAAAAATCTAACATAGAATAGATACACTGATAATATTAACTATAAGATTATACATAAGGCATTTTGTTTGAAGTCGTATAAAGATTTATAGATTAATACCACTTTTTCCAAGAAGACTCCATATTTGAATTTTTTGGGTGTACAAAAACGTCAAAAACTTCAGCCATGTTCATCAGGTCGGCGACCGTTGGAGTCTGGGAGGGCAGTTGCTCCTTGACCGAAAAAAAGCAGCGGCGGGTGATGTCGTGTCGTTGGCACCCGTATGGGACGGAGGGGCATCCATGGCAAGTGATGGTAGCTACCGTGGAAAACCCACGGAAAACCCGGACCCTTTTTGCTTATAACCCGATTAAACCCTGCATTTTTCATGGTTTTGGGGGTCCAAGGGTAGTTAGTAAGTTGGTTTACTTGCCCTATTTACAGGATTTACGGGCCCAAGTTTAACATGGAACCAAAAAAGGATTGTTTCCAAGTTCGAAATCACCTTTTCCAGGGTGCCATTTTCAGGTTCCATGTTAAACCCGGGAAGGGATCTTCATTTGGGCTTGACCACCCCGTGATGGGAGTACCAGCGAGGTCAAGCGATGAAGGATGATTCAACCATTGGAGGGCCCTTGAAACTTGAAAAAATCCATTGGGGATAACGAGTCCGACTCCCTAAAATTACTAAAAACTAACAGCAAAAACACCTGAAAAATGGTGGTTGGGAAAAGACTTTCCTTTTTGTACCTGGTCTATTTTTCGGCTTCGGCTTCTTAGTTTTAGGGAAGGTAGAAATCCTGCTGAAATTCATCATCTCTTCACTTTTTCTTGGGGGGGTGGCGGAGCAGTTGCTTTTTGAGACATCACCATACCCCAAGGTGTTTGTTCAGTGGAATACAGAATGCATCAACTCGACTTGTATTTTCTTCCAGCAGAAGGTGAAGCTTTATTGAGATCCTGCAATCCTCTACAAACTGTGAATCCCCAAACACAAAAAACATGTCGAACCCCTCGAAGTCTTTCTCCCATTATCATGGAAGTGGAAAATATCATAGGAAGCTAAGGGTATATAGCCCCCCCAAGAAATCAGGCCTTATTAGCGGTGTATCAACCACTGCCGATTTTTATTGGAGATACACCCGTTTTTCACTGAACCATTTTATGGGAGGAAGGGTAAATCCTGGCGGCCACTCAATTCGTGTGTGTTTTCTTTTTTAGGGGCATGTCACAATGTCGACACGACACCGCCAACCAGGTACCCGAAACATCCACGAATTAAAACGCTTGGCTGCCAATTGGATGATGGTTTCCATATCTTTACTTGGGAAATGGTTGGACATCGCCATTTTCATCCATTAATAGCATGGGATGAATTTCGGGTGTCGGTCGGAAAACAACAAAGACAATCACGTCCAGCTGTCTCCCCAGTGAAATCCAGGTTCCTTCTGCGTGAAGCCGGTTGCGATTTATTAGCCTCGCGTTGCTGGCTCAGCCAGTGATCAAAACCAGGTTTCCAGCAGTGAGCAGATGAGCAGTGATGAAAACAACCCCGGGTTGGTCGGGTTCTTTCTGCCCAGATATAGAGTCGGATTAAAATAGGATCCCCCAGTTATTTGCGGGTTATGAACCCAGCTGACTTGTTTTTTGATTGGGTTTGCCCCCCAGCGTGCGACCAGGATGACATTACATAGCGGATCGCGATAATGAAGCTTCACTTTCCACGATGGCATCCTGGTTGGGGGGGGCTAGATCATAGCAGATCCAACTTATTGATCACCCTTGGGGTTTTTCAAGATTGTGGGATTTGTAAAAATTCTGAGATTCTGCTTCCAAATGATTTTTCTCTCACAAAACTGTGCCATGATGGCTTTTTGACACAAAATCTGATGTTTGGAAGACCAACGAACTTGTTTTAAGTAGGTACTTGGAACCGACCTTGAAAGGGTGTCCTGACTTTTTAGGGGACTAAACTCATTATACCCTACCTGGTACCTGCATCATCCCATTTGTTCATGGTTGTTTCATTTGGATGATTCCAAATCTTTGAAACATGGGTGTTTCACCCAAAACATCCATTAAAGCCTGTGGTTGTTCAGTGTACCACGCGTTCGGAACGATCATGAACTTCGCTTCTGCAGTTCATTTTTTGTCTGATTTGGAGATGATCAAAAACGATCACTTGACCAATCAACAAAAGACTGGGTGGTGGTTTCAAATATTTTTTATTTTCACCCCTACTTGGGGAAGATTCCCATTTTGACTAATATTTTTCAGATGGGTTGAAACCACCAACTAGAAGAGCAATGAAACACCCCTGGTTGTTAAGGGTATATAGGGGATTATATGGGATTGTACTACCCAGTTATGTGAGGATTATGTCATCAACCATGAAATCAGGATCCCTATTAAACAACCAGTTATTATGGAAAGTATCCGGCCGGTTCTTTTGGTGGCTCGGAAGACACATAGCCCAACCCCTTGTTTTTTTTGGGAGGATTCCCGCCCTGTGATTTTGGAGATATCACCTCCGTGAGTGATGCAAAGGTAATGATCTATAGATGTATGGTGGTTTTAAGTATCACCACTACTTGGAGAATCATCCCATTTAGTAAGTAAGTAAGTAGTTAAATAACCATGGAAGTTCGTAGATTCCCCTAAATGGGGTTGGGGTTGTGGGACCCCAACCCCAAACGGCCTATATAAATGGCTTATAACTGGGGGTTAATTACTAACCACTTACGTCCGTCCTGGGATGATGATCCAGGTAGGGGACTAAATGCTGAAAAAATGGAGACATTTTTGTTGCAAAACCCGGCAGCTTACCGGTGGTATCGAAAAGATGAGGCTTTTGTCCCAAAAAGCGAAAAAACATGACATCTCTTTTTGGGGTTCTCCTTTTGAACTCGTCAGATTTTGCGGGTGTTTTTTTTTTTTCCCCCGCTCATCCCCGAGATGATGGTGGAAGTTCCTGGGAATTATTGGAAGCTTTACTGGTGCAACATCTTCCACAGCTCCAGGCGCGAAGGGTGAAACGTCCGGTGGAAGTTTTTGGGAGTTGAGAAAAGACACAAGAACAACACGGTCCCGGGCTAAATACCCTCCAGTAAACCAACATGGCAAGCTGGAAATTCACCTTTTCCAATAGGAAATACCATCTTTTCTCAAATGGTGGATTTTCCATTGCGAGGTGTTAGTTTACCGGAGGGTAGTTGGTTTATTATACGGTACCGTACAGAGGGAGGTTTTACTACTCAGCTATATGAGGCTTAAAAACAAGATCATATGATATATGACACAATATGATACAATGATGCAGTATTTGTATGTATGTATATATGTATATACATACGCATAATGTTTGAATCTTGTGTGGTCATTAACAGTTTTCACTACTATTAGTGAGATCAAGAAACCGACGAAGCAAAAATGGTGCCTGCTTTTTTTGCTTGGTAAATTACACTCCCTGAAACTAACAGCAAGTCTACCCCTGAAAATAGGCTGTTTGACCCAAAAGGAAATAGTTTCCCAACCATTCGCAACCCTCTTTTTTAGAGGCCATGTTAGTTTTGGGTTATGCCTAATCAACCATCCCCCCAAACGTATCCCCCCAGAAAGAAGTGTTTTATAAGGCCTTAGCAAGGGAAACCAATGGTTAATAAGCCCTTATCATAAACCATTATCTCTAGGGGGGAGGAGTACGTTAGGGAGGGGTAGGTTGACTAGCCATGACTTTAGTTTTAGGCAGTGTGTCCAAAAAACCCAGATGGCATGTTGTTTTACTCGCAGCTCGTATCAAAAAGAAGGCCTTGGGCACACCTGGTGCAGAGCAGGTTCCGGTTGTGGGTTGGGTTGCTAGGCAAGTTGGCTTGTGTAGGTGCCTTAGTTTCTTGCCTATAGTTAAGGGGTCCCTATAAATGACCGAAAATAAATAGGTAACTGTTTTTTTTCACCCCTATAAGTAGAGTGATAACCGCCCCTACTCAAAAAAGAGGTGACGGGGCCCATCTTGTACCTAAACTTAGTAATTCTGAGACTTACTGAGATGATCATGGGAGTGTTGGGAGTTGCCAAATTTGGGTTTATCATACCCTCCCCTGAAACAATGAAACAAACGCCGCAAAACACCCAACCCCTGAAAATCCCATAGGAAACGGAAGACCGAACGTTGGCTTCCGAAATCAGGGACGTTTAGGCCTTTCTTTTATGGTTTTAGGGAGTGGTTCCTGAAAAAAAGACTGCTTTTTGCAATCTGTTTCGGATCCTTACGTATAGGTGGAAACTCGAATATTTTGTTTTTTTTGACCTAAACGGATTCTACCATGGGATTCATCATCATTTTTCACCACCATTTGGTTGGGAATATATGTTTGTGTTTTTTTTCCAACCACCGAACAGTCGCAAATTCCAAGTCAACAAATGAGCAATGAAAAAAGGGCCCCTGGTTGTTTTAGGGTTTATGGGGGATGAAATCCTACCCAAATATATAGGGATCATAGTGAACCATTGTAAGGATCCTTATCCAACAACCAGTATTTCATGGAAAGTACTTGGATGTCCCAGGAAGTTAGTAAATCGTTAGTAAGTGGGTTATAACCCCAATATACCCCATTTATAAGTAGGTTATAAGGCATTAGTCCCAACCATTTACTAACTTCCCGGGACATCCAAGTAGGAGGTTTTTCTTCGTGGCTCACATGAGATGACGTCACAACGAAAACTGACTCTAGGACGCACGAGGCCGCATTTTTCTCGCAGAACTGGGTGGTTTTCGAAGGCTTCTTTATCTTTAAGCCTTGGGAAATGATCCAATTTGACAAACAAGAATCTAAGTGGATGGTTCAACCACCAACTAGATATGATTCCAATATGATTTCAATATGATTTCGATATGATTTCATATGATTCCAATATGATTTCAATATGATTCCAATATGATTTCAACATGATTTCAATATGATTTGAATATGATTTCATACGATTCCAATATGATTTCAATCAATGCATATTGGTTTTCCACTTTGGGAAGGGTGTTTCCTTCCCAGGTGGCAGAACGTCAGGTTGGGGGCTGGGGGGGGTGCAGGGGCAAAATCGGGACCATCGTGTTCGGCAAATCTTGGAGACCTGAAACTTACATCCCCGAAATTTAACATAGCCCTGAAAAATGATGGTTGGAAGACTACTTTCCTTTTCGGAAGGCCTATTTTCGGGGGCTTTGTTAAATTTCCAGGGAGTACAAAAAATATATTTTTTTTGGCTCTACAGGCGACCCGTTTTTCTTTCTTCTCTTGTTACAAATGGAAAAGGTTGAGTTTGAATTTGCATTTTTTAGGAAATGGTTGAGTTTCATTTGCATTATTTATTGACATTTTGAGTTTCATTTGCATTATTTAGAAAAAGGTTGAATTTGATTTCCATTCGTTCACTATATCATCAGGAAGAGCATGTTTCCCCTTATTCTTCAGGAAGAAGTGATTCCAGCAAACACCTTTGGACACACCAAAGGGAAAAACTTCGTAGCAGGTGCCGTTTGTGCCCCCGGTCTCAACGTTTGTGCCTTTTCTTGGCACATCTTATCTTCGGTTAGCCGGACATTCCGGACAGCTCCTTTGAGTCTAGTGGGAATTTATATGGGTGTTTCCTAAAATGGTGGGTTTCCCCAACAGGCCCATGGGTTTTCCTGCTAAAAATGACCATTTTGAGGTGTGAAATGGGGAAACCCACCATTTACGGAAACACCCATATGTAACCCACAAAAAGTGTCACTTTTAGCAGGGGACCTAAGAGTTGCCATGTTGTCTGTTTGTTTAATGTATACTGCCCCCGAAAACTAACGAATGTCCCCTGAAAAATCAATGGTTGGTTCAGATGTATTTTGCTATTAAAAATCGTCCCTTTTAAGGGGACGTTCGTTCGTTTTCAGGGGTGTAATCTTTTTCCAGTTTTTGGTATGTTGGGAGCTTTTTTTTTTGACCTGAGATGATTCTGGATTCCATTTAAATGATGTCAATGAAATGACACACTTGTGTGTGCTAAAGGTGATTTTTTACCTTCTACGCTCAATCACCATTTTTGACCAGCATTTCGGGAAGATTTTTATTTTTTTTCCAACCACCGGAACAAGCTTTGTCAAAGGTGCCTTCTAGTATGTTGGGAACTTTTTTGACCTGAGATGATGGATTTGGGCAAATGATGTCATGACCAAACCGTTGCTTGTCTTTGTTTTTTTCAGGTGATTTTTCAGGTGATTTTTTAACTTTCTAGCATGGTAAATTAGCATGGTAAATCACCATTTTTCACCACCATTTGGGGAATATTTTTTTTTTCCAACCACCGAATCTATCCCAAATCAACGGTTGGCTTGTTGTCACTTTATAACATGTGGTTTGGTGTAAGGGGAAACAAAATGCCCAAAAATACCCCGAAAGTTTGGATTGGTGAACTATTCCCCTCCCTAAAACTAACCAGAAAAAACCGCCGGTCAAAAACATGGTCAAAAACATAGGCCGAAACAAACACGTCCCCAGAAAAGGAAGCCATAACGAACGTTTTGCGGGAGCACCATCCACAAAGTTGACAACAATTATATACTCTCTGAAACCTTAGAGCAAGTAAATCACCCCTGAAAATAAGGCGTTGTTTGAAACAAGCAGCACATGGGTGTTTCCAAAAATAATGGTACCCCCAAATCATCCATTTTAATAGGGTTTTCCATCATTTTCACCATCCATTTTAGGGGGTGTTCCCCCTATTCTTTCGGAAACACCCACATGTTGCCCTTGTAATTTGGAGGCATTTCCTCATTTAACAGCCAGCTTCAAAGTGATCCCCCAAAATCCCCCAAATTTAGGTGTTTCAAACTTAAATGGTGGGTTTTCCCCATTTCACACCCCAAGTGCTGAACAGTTTTTAGTAGGAAAATCCATGGGTTTGTTGGGGAAACCCACCATTTTTTAGGAAACCCCCCAAAATTAGAGTCGTCCCGTTTTTTGAGCCCTGATTTCAAAGGTCACCATTTTTTTTCCGGGTCCCCCCATGAGGTCGCGACTGGAAGGTTTCTGAAGTTCGTGCATTGTTTGGGTTGGGTTTCATGCAATGGACTGGTTGGTGGTTTCAAATATTTTATCTTTTTTTCCCTGGAAAAAAATGATCCAATCGATTGCGAGCAAATGAATATAATATTTTTCAAATGGGTTGATTGACTCAACCACCAACGAGTCACGTGAAACACTCCCTGAAACTAACATAGCCTCGCTCGCGCCGACGCCCCCCAAGGGGAAACGAAAAAGTCTTCCAACAGAATCCAGGCTTTCACGTGTTTAACTCGCCGGCATTTGTTTCAGGGAGGGTTAGTGGTTTTTAACCCCTGAGTTGGTTGGATCGTTTCCCAACCATTCCCAATCCACCTTGCAGGCTGAAGCCCATTTTGGTCATGGAAGGAGTGTTGTAATTTATGGAACTTCATGGACCAAAAAACAACAAAGCAACGGGGAGGAGTTTTTTTTGTCTATCCATGTATTTTGGGGCTTGCTTAAAAGCACTGTAACAATCGGTGTAGATACTGTAATCTATTCATTTTCATTAAGGGATTCTTATTAACCTTCACTATCCACTGTGTGTTTCCAGTGTTTGAGGCAGGACCCATTTAAAGAGTAGAAATTGACTGAACCGGTGATTACACTTGATCGTTTTCAATGCCATAGTCTTGCTGCCTTGTAAGATTGTAGGGATTTTTTAAACATGTAAATAACGAGCGTGTGAGCTTTGGCAGAGTCTCTATAAAAAAAATGATTTGACAGTAATGTATGCATGTTTTTCCTGATGGCTCTTTTTTCAAGCTTCTCCTTCTACTTCCAGAATGCATGTACTTAGTAGTATTGTTGTTGAATCCGTGGCCACTAAGTGGTACATAGACAGCTTACTAAGTGGTACATAGACAGCTTGGGAAGTAGGTCTCATTTGAGTTACACGACAATGAATTGAGCTTGGTTGTGCATATGCTGTGAAAGATTTTGTCAGGAGGTGCACCGGTGGATTTTAGATAGCCAGGCGTTGCAACTTGTTTTTCCTCTCTTTTGCGACAATTGCAAGTGAAGTAGACTGCGCAGCACTGGCAGTCGTATAGTATGCATTTGGGCATATGCTGCTTATGGATTTGGTATATGCGCTTTGGGGTATATGGGGTTGTGGCTACAGCTAATCTCATAATTTGATGATCTGTCAGGAGTATACGAGGTGGGCCCCCTCCGATCTTCCCCTATATATGGCTTTGTGAGTGTTTAACTGGAGTTACTTCAGCCACGGCAAGGATAGGGGCCCTCCTGCTGATAGGCGGCCTCCATTGGTGCGCCTGGCCGCTCGAAAGTGAGAATGAGCTCCCAGCAATATACGGCGCAAGAGGCACGCGAAGCGGAAAAAAAAGACGGCTCGAACCTCAAAATCCACCATTTTGGGAGGACGGATTTCCCTCAAGTTTGCCTCCAAGATTGTTGAATCTTCTTGTCTTCTCTTCACGCCATGTTTAGGTTCAATGCTAAGGCTTGGGCATCTGTTTAAATGGTTGGTGAGATTTACTTCAAACATTCACACAGAAGGAATCTGGTTGTGGACCCGTCCTGAAGCCTACTTGAGATGCGCCTGTTGATCCTGCATCCTACAGGGCCCCAGGTATCTGCTTAGTTCCCTGTAACAGCCTGTAACTGTTTGGAACGCCTAGTCATCCCCCCAAAAATAACAAACTAGTCCCCAAAAAGATGGTGGTTTGAAGACTTTCGCCTTTTCTTTTTGGGCCAAAAGGTAACTTTTCAGGGGCGAACTGTTAAATTTCATCGGTGTAGTCCTTGTCGTTTTGCCAGAGTTTTTTGATATCCATCCTGACCAAAACCGCTCCGTTTGTCAGGGTGCCACGCTGCCAACCGCACCAGGTAGTCTGGGGGTCGTTTTTTTTTGGGCGAGAGTCCCTTCCAGAAAAATACAACGGAGCAGTGACCAAAACATGAAGGTTTTCAATCCCTTGGAAAGCAAAACCGCCCGAATTCTGTCGAGACCATGGGGAGAGTTTTTTCAGAATTCCTTCCATGCTTGCAAAGATGGTGTTTGTTTTTCAGAGGATTTTTTGTTTTCTACCACGGGATTCATCACCATCAATCCACCATTAAATAGGAATATGCTTTGTGATTTGTTATTTCTACCATGGTAAATCACCATGAACAACCAACCCATCATTTGGTAAGAACATTTTTCCGTTTTTTTTTCCAACCACCTGAAGCAGTCGTCGCAAATCAAAGAGTCCGGCAAGTAAAGTGTCCCGACAACTTTACAACTGTAGATTTTCTACTGAAGATCAAATGAGCAGCCCGTGACCGGTTCATCCTGGGAATGTTTGCTGTTTTTTTTTTGGGGGATGATATTTCCTAGCCAATATATAATCCGGGATTATTTCATAAGCCAATTTTCAAGGATCCCGTCATTAACCAACCAGGATTTCATGGTTCATGTCACTGGTGGGTTTTGATCACTACTCCGATTGGATCCCTTCAACAAAAGTTCCCTGATAAAAAATCATGTTGTCGTTCCGGAAAGAAATACATGGGATTTTAGTATTCCAACATACCCTGGGGTTAGGGCCAGGGTATCCCTACATTTGGTGGGATTTCATACCCTCAAAGTAAGGGTCGATGTAAGGGTCGAGTCAACAAAAATGTTTGGGTGACCAGATTTGTTGTAGAATTTCAATTTCATCAATTTTGCACCATCCCACCTTTCATAGGGAATCCTTATAATGGTATATATATATATATAACCCCCTACTATTGGGTTGATAACCGTCCCCTATTATATGCAACTACTCCACCGGGCACCTTGACATGATCTATATTTAAACATATTACAGTTACAGGTTACACATACAAACCAGTATATGAACTAAAACGGCAGTCGGGAAGACAAAACTGACTTGGCTGGAGCATAGAGCATGAATGACTGGGAAAATCCAGGTTTTCAGGGTTGTGAAAGATTTTGAGTCACCCATACAAGAATATATACGCATAGATTTTATTCCATATCATGTATTCATTTAAGGTTTGATTACTTAGATTGTAGATTTATCATTGAAACAAGCCACATGTTGGGTGTAGTGTACTGTACCATATAGTGAAATGTAGGTATTTATGTAAATATAAAATATGTGGATAATATGAGTATATTTTCACCATGGTTTAGATCCCAGTTTTTTTTTTGAGGAACACCCGCCATACACACAACCTGCATCCATTGGAAAAAACTGCTTCGCTCAGATCTTCCGGCCGCGAAGTGGGGTTTCTCAGAGTGAAACCGGGCCGTAGGGCCTGACCGTTACAAATGGAGGGACATGGGGCCCCCTAGAATGGCCGAAAATCAACGGGGATATAACTGGGGGTACTTACACCTGTAAATGGAATTTCGCCCTATAAATGGCCCTATTAAATCAATGGGTTAGTAGGCTCGGGGGTTATTTCAGCCCTATAAGTCTAAGTGGAGGAAAAGCCCAGTTACTGTGGGCTTCACAGATTGACTCGGTGCGATTTAATAGGTGAGTACCTGGAGGATCATCCCAGTGGATGTAAGTGGTAGGATGGGCCCCCTATTTATAAGCCAATAAAAAGGCCATTTGGAAGTGGAGTAACCTACTTAGGGGACTTACTGACCATGGTCTTACAAGTCCTGGGATGATCCTCCAAGTATGAAATACTTGGAGAATCCATCCTCTTTGCTCCAAAAAAAAATACTTACCTAGGCACCTAGGTCGTAGAAATCGTGCTTGGATCTTCCGTTGGGTTTGTTAGGATCAAGTGTTAGGACTAATGGCGTATTTCACCTACTTATACTTAAATGGGGTACTACTTGGGGTGAAATCACCCACTGATCCGATCACCTTTGATCCCAACTATGTGGGACATCCTGGTTGGTGGTTTGATTCTTATTTTGTGCCCATACTTTCAGAAAAGGATACAATTTGACCGAGTCTACCTCGCAAAATGATGGTTGGAAGATGGACATTTCCTTTTGAACTGTTTTTTTTTTTGAGGGGACACATGTTAATTTTCCACGGCGTAAGATTTTTCAAATTGCTTGAAACCACCAGCTAGTTCAGAATTTTTGGGGTCCTCCCAAAACCCGAGGAAAACAGTGGGAAAATACGGGAAATCATATCATCATTACTTACTGGGTGGTGGTTTCAAAGTTTTTTTATTTTCACCCCTACCTGGGGAGATGATCCAATTTGACTAATATTTTTCAAAGGGGTTGAAACCACCAACTAGTCATTATTTACCTTTGGGACCTTAATGAACCTTCATCATCCACCCCATAGGATCTGTGGGACGTTTGCATATTTAGCTATCACTCTATACATTGAGCCCATATCACTCAACCATTCCAATCGGATGGGGTAAATATACAATGGTTCTGCCATGGATCCTATGTTTTCACTCAAAACCCAGTGGGAATGGTCAGGACCCAACTTATAACCCCACTGTTGATGGTTCAGAAATCCTACACCAGTTGAGGTTGGTAGGTTATCCCCACCATTTACCAAGGTTTTATACATCCCAGGTAGTGATCATTCTTCCTTCAACAGTATGATTGGTTGAAACCAACCAAGTAATGCTGCGTGGGTCCTTGGCTCCGTCCGACAACTTCCCCGTTTTTTTTCTCGGATACCATCCCTAAAACTAACAGCCAGTTCGCCCCTGAAAAAATAGGCCGAAACTCAACCTAAAATTAAAGTATATACTTTCCCTTTGCCACCATTTTTCAGGGGCGCAGCTGTTAGTTTTACGGGAGGCTGTAAGCATTTGGGAGAAACTCTCCGATGTGGCCCGAGATTTGAAGGTGAAGTATGATCGTTGAGTTTGTGCCCAGGTTTTCCTGCATTAAAACCAGGAGTTTTTTTTTTGATTTTTTATAACAAACAAGTCTTGTGACCTAAATACTGTAAGTTCATCAAAATACGGTTGATGGAAGAAATCCCAAACAACCACTTGGGATGTAAAAAAAACCTTGTAAATACTGGGATAAACTACCAACCTCAACTGGTTTTCTCGCCTGGATTTCTGAACCACCAATCAACAAGTGGCTCAACTTGATCCTTTCAGCAAATCCCTCTCCCAAGGACAATGGCTGAAGCTGGTTCAAGCTTACCCGTTGGGATACTCAACTGTTGATGGTTTGAGGGGTGAAACCACCTTGGGGTTATTTTTGGTGGGAGTCCGACAGGTGATCTCTAGAAGGGTGGTGTCCAAAAACTGGGAGCAGATGGTGGTTTCACTTTAACTTTCGTTTTGAAATTTCTATTTACATATGGGACTAAGATGGTGTCTTCGAACACCTACCAGTGGTAACCCCTGGAAAAATCACCTCATGTGAAGGATCTCTTTGCCGATCTTTCCCACTGTTGCTGGTTCTGGAAACGTACAGGAGTTGATCTGGAGAAAATCCTTTTTTTTTCGTAGGGTTTTCATATACCCTAAGGTAAGGATGGGTGATCCTTCGTGAGGATTTGTTGACGGCATGCCCTTCTTCTTGCCTTGAAAAAGCCGCAATTTATTCAGCCGAGAAATATTTGTTCTGTTCCTCTCAAAAAAGCCAATTCCTTCAAGTTTTAGAGCAAGTATTTGCACAGAAGATTGATGAGACAGACACTCACACAAAGAAAATTCTCACTGAACTTGACGATTTCTGAAGTTCTTGCAGCCATGGAGGACATGGAGGACTTCGAACTGAAAGTGAGCACCTTAGAAGGTGGTGTGATCACCGTTCAAGTCACGCCAAGAAATACCATTGAAGATCTGAAGACGATGCTCTGTGAAAAGAAAGCTGAACATCCAAATGAGCTTAAAATCCTCACGGCGGAAGTCCTGGTTGGTGGAGCATTGGTACATAGTGATTCTCAGACACTCGAGGCTGCAGGGCTGTTGGATGCTGAATTTGAAGTGACTGTTGTTTACTCCAGAAAGACCGTTGAAGTTGAAGCTGCAACAAAAGAGGCAATCTATGCAGAGGGCTTCGTCCAGGTGAACATCCCTGCCTCTCTAGTGCAAGTTTCTGCCAGAGCCTTCCTAAATTGCGGACAGTTGGTCAGGGTGACAATCCCGGATTCTGTGACGGCCATTGGGCCCCGTGCCTTCGCAGAGTGCAGTTTTTTGGTAAGCATCACTATCCCCGAGTCTGTTCTGGCCATTGAGCAAATGGCGTTTGCAGGGTGCAAGTCTTTGGGAAGCATTGCTATCCCTGACTCTGTTAGAATCATTGGTCCATGTGCCTTTGCAAGGTGCAGTTCTTTGGTAAGCATCACCATTCCTAAGTCTGTGGCAGCCATTGGTCCAGGTGCCTTTGCAGGGTGCAGTTCTTTGAGAAGCATCGCTCTCCCTGATTCTGCAACCGTCATTGGGCCCCGTGCCTTTACAGGGTGCAGTTCTTTGGGAAGCATTGCTATCCCAGGATCTGTGACGGCCATTGAAGGATTTACCTTTCAAGGGTGCAAGGCTTTGGAAAGCATTACTATCCCATGGTTTGAAACGGCCAGTGGACATCGTGCCTTTGAGGGGTGCAGTTCTTTGCAAAACATCACTATCCCCGAGCCTGTTAGGGAAATTGAGCACATGGCGTTTGCAGGGTGGAAGTCTTTGGAAAGCGTCACTATCCCTCGGTCTTTGACGGCTTCAAAGGCCCAGGTGCCTTTCAAGCGATTATCCCTGTGCAGTTCTTTGGTAAGCATTACTATATCCCAGGATCCGTGACCATTAAAGCTTCTACCTTTGCAGGGTGCAGGTATGAGTTGATAGTAGAAAGGTGTTGTGTGTGATGCCGGAGATTGGCGGCCTTCCTCGTGACTGAGCGTGGGACAAACAGTTCAGGAAACGTGGCGAAAAAGCGACTTGCGGAGTGTGTGGTAGGAAGGGGCTTGGGAGGGGTTTGGATTCTTAGGGGTATTTTTCCATGTGGAACATCAATCAATTATAATGACAATTTGCTAACCTACCCCCCTTCGAAAATTTTTCCATGCCCCCAAAAAAGGGACCATTTCGAAAGGACAATTTTATCTTCCAGCTTTTGATTTTCGGGGGATTTTTTCCCCGAAGTTGAACAGCTCGCCCCTGAAAGATGATGGGAACGGAAGACGATAACTTTTCTTTTTGGGATTGCAAAGGTTCAGGGGGCGAACTCTTAGGGAGTATGTTGGTTTCGTATATGGGCCTAACATCCAAAACACTTGGGTGTTTCCAAAAATAAGGGTACCCCCAAATCATCCATTTTAATAGAGGTTTTCCTTTATTTTCACCATCCATTTTGGGCTACCCCTATTTTAGGAAACCCCACGTGAGAAAACGTGTTTTTTGTAGTTTCCTTTTCGAGGCCTGGCGTTCTGATGGATTACCAACCTTCCACAATGCCTTTCCGCAGTCCTTCAACGCACTGTCTCTTGGATTTGTCCAACCCGTTGCAGGGGGGTGAGATGGGTTGGAAACACGAGGGAAACTCGAACGGCAGGGATGGGGTTGATCACATGAAAAACGGTGGGCGAAACAAACACATGACCAGAAAGAAGTGCCAGAAATTGAAAAATTCACCTCCCCAAACATGGAACCAAAGGAGGAGGAGGATTTTAGGTTGGTTTTGAAAGGGGAAAACTTGAAATGACCCCAGCATTTTCTTAGGAAGAGGTTTTTGCAATGGAGTTTCCTGGTTCCCTTAATAGGTGGTAGGTGATAAAAATCCCCCAAGTGGCAGTATATACCAGAAGCAGCTGTTGATTTTTGCAAAATACTCCAAACCTGAAACTAACAGCCAGTTCGCCCCTGAAACCTGGCGAAGGTCCGAAGGGTCCACTCCATTTTGTTTATCGGTGCTACGGTGGATGGGAGCAAAATCCGGCTAACCACTTGCGGATGCCCCAAAAGGTCTTGATACTGGTATGGATGATATAAAACCAACATTTGGGGCATCCAAAGTGGTGCAGGATTTTTGTCCATCAACAGTATGTTAGTTTCAGGGAGGGGAGTCACTATCACGGCTCCTATGAGTTAGTATATTTCACTAGTTTCGCTTCCTTGATTTCTTTCTACAAAAAAGACACTACTAGGATGTCCCAGGAAGTTGTATAACTCCAGTATACCGCATTTCTAAGTAGGTTATATTGGAAGTCATTTACTAAGCATTTATAAACATCCTGGAACATCTGAGTATGGTATAGTTCGTATATTAGGGGGTAAATTTGCTTATTAGTTTTACAAAGTTATATCATCCCAACTTTGACCCAGCAATAATGGCTCGTCAACCGGGGCCCCCTCCACCGTACCCCCCAGAAATCCTCAGCCTTATGAAGCCTACATATCAAATGCCGTTTAAAAAGAAAGAGATCGAAATCATTTTTGCCTACCATTTTTTGTGGGCTGAAAATGTCTTCTGGAGAAGACTTCACATAGTTTGCTGGGTGGTGGTTTCAAATATTTTTGATTTTCACCCCTACTTGGGGAAGATTCCCATTTTGACTAATATTTGTCAACGGAAACCACCAACTAGTTTGTTATAGGTTATGAAACAAAAGGTGACTTTTCCGTCGGTTAAGTTTAGCTACACGCTTCACCGTGTTTTTCGACATGATAACTTGATTTCCGGGAGTATAACTTGGCGACATGCGAAGTTTGTTTCGTGTTTGAAACTAAGCGGCGAGAGCACCCAAGGAATCATTGGTTAAGTGTAGGTTGCTAAAGATTAGTTCACGTTTGAACATTGGATTTTTCGTGGTAAGGATCAGATTGTGATTTTTCAGAATTATTTTTGTGACTTTTGGTGATGTCTGGCATCCCAGAAAGCTAGCCGCTACCCTCCAGGTTGTTACCATCAGCTTCTGTTTGTTTGAGGTGTCGTTTTTTTAAACGTTCTATTACTTTCCTACCATGATTAAATCATCACCATTAAACCCACCATTTGGATCCATTTGGGAAATACTGTTGATGGACGAAATCCTGCACCACCTGGGATGGTTAAAACCCTTATAAATGATGGGATAATCATCATCCTTGGTGGTGCAGGATTTTGGGACCCATCAACAGTATGACTACTAAACTCTTGTGTGTTTTCTTTGGTGTTTTTTTTTAATCTGCTACACCCCTGAAAATTAACATGTCCCTTTTCAAAAAGGGACTATTTCAATAGGAAAAGACATCTATCCACCAACCATCATTTTTCAGGGTTTCCAGCTGTTCGTGTTTTCGGGGGGGGGGGGTTAGTATGGGATTCATCGGTCGCTGCCACCATTTTTAACCATCACCGGGACCCAACAACTTTCGTCGTCGGATTCTTTCGCCGGCCCTAACTACCGAGGTCGGGGGCGACGCAGTACTATTCTCAGCATGGGACCTTACATGGGAAAACTGGGTGCTACTCCCCCCATCAGCAGCTAGCATGACCAGTGCTGAATCGCTGAATCACTAGGTGACACTAGGTGGTGGTTTCAAATATTTTTGGAATTATCATCCCTATTTGGGGAAGATGAACCCATTTTGACGATCATATTTTTCAGATGGGGTTGGTTCAACCACCAACTAGAAAAAAATCCACCCAACCAGGGAGGGGGCGGGCGAACGTGTGTACTCCTACTGTTGATTGGTGGTTAGTTCAGAAATCCAGGGCGATTTTGAAAACCAGTTGAGGGAGGTTGCGACGTGTTGAAATCCCATTATTTACCAGGTTTTTGTTATATCCCAGGTGGTTGCTTGGGATTTCTGAAGCATCAACTGTAGGATGTCCCGGGACGTTGGAAGTTTTGGGATCAAAGGTGATCGGATCAGTGGGTGCGGACTCACCCCGAAGATACCTATACCCCATATATAAGTAGGTGAATTTTCAGGCAGTAATCCTAACCATTGATCCTAACAAACCCAACGGAACATCGGTAAGTAGGTTCCCTTTTCAACGATGCGGAAGCGCAAATTCCTATCCACTCTGATGTTGGTAACATACCACGGTTTACCGGTCCGGTCACATAAGGTATGGCAACCGCGACCGCTATTTTTCAAGATGGCTTTTTTCTCCCAAAAAAAAATGGTTTGAAGATGAAATTTCCCCTTCTTGGGGTTGAAACCGTCAATTCTTCAGGGGTGAAACCGAACTGGCGAACTGGTCGTTTTTGGGGAGGGTATACCTGCATGATGATGCCGCATCGTCACTTAGACAAAGACGGAGCTTAGGTGCCTTAATTTTTTTTAGTTGAAAGTTACTTTTAGGGAAATATACCATATGTTGAGGCAATGGGGTATTGATTGGCTATTCAAGTCATGAAACTAATGTATACTAATAAGAGGTGAGGTATATGATGGCTTGAACTCTTGTTTTTGTGGTTTGGAAATTCAGCCTTGACCAATTCACCCTCTTTTCTTGTGTTTACGAGGTGTTCATCAGGCGGTTTTTTCGCAACCATGCGAGATGAGTTTTACTTCAGGTTCCGCGTTCGAGTGCCATCCGTTCGGGCTCTCATTCGGAAACATGGAAGAAACCCAGACCCAAATTCTCGCCAAACAAAGTGCTGTCATGACAGTGACAAATCAATCAAAGATTCTAATAGCAAGTGACAGTGACGTGCTCATCCAGAAAGAGAACTCAGCCTTTCAGCCGATTCTTGGGGATGAGGGTTTCCCATGATTTTTCAACCCTGAAAGTTCAACGACACAGTACACTTTGTGAGATTTTCTTTTGGACATTGATCGCACTTAAGTGGAGGGCTTTAGTCAAGTGTATTTTCTGTGGGTTAAAACACACAAACTGCACCAAAACCCCTGGCTATTTTGCTGAAAAACAATGGATTATATATACCCAGTCAGTTATATAGGGAATTCAAGAAGGCATTCTAAGGATCCCTTGTTAACCAACTAAGTAGCTTTTGAAGGTAACAAAGCTTTTGGAGAACTGCTCAAGTTGACCCCAATTTTTTGTGTCTCAGAAACCTTCTGTGAGGGCTGGGTTTGAACCGGCAAGGGTTTCTTTGGTTGGTTCTTGAAAAAATATTGTTTACCCAATCTTCAATAATTGTTTCATTTTATATGGAATATTTTGAAACAGTTATTTTGTACATCTTTCAAAAGTAACTATAGAACTTTCAAACATTAAAACATATCAACCTACAATTGATCAACTGTCAATTTCGTTGGTGGTAAGCCTATACTAAACGGGGGACTGATGATTCAGAGGGCACGGTTTCTTAAACAAGAACAACATATTCCGACCCACCTTTTTGACCCACTGAACGGACCCCTAAACCTGAGTATCTCATAGCTCTAGCAACTTACTTAGGGGTCCGTTGGTAAGGTCCCATTCAATTTTTGATGGATTGTAGGTGGTGGTTTTTTTGACATCGTTTGTGGACTCTTTAACTTGGGAAAAAAACGGATTCGCCATGCTTTTGCGACTGTCACCCCTGGTTGTTGCTTGAAAGGATTTTTCCTTTCCTTGATGGATTAAAAAGTGAATGGAGATTTCAATGAGATACCAGTCTACTTGGTCTACTTGGATGTCTACTTGGAAGTTAGTAACAGGTTAGTAAGTTGGTTTGTAAGCTATTTAGGGGATTTACGGGCCCTACTTTTAAAGGGGTTACAATCCATTTACTAAGTTAAGTACCATGGACATCCCAATATCCTAATCTTGAATCAGCTTTTGCGGTGAAAAAAAGTCCCCCCATGAAGGGCTGATAGACTTCCTTTTGGCTTGAGAACTTTCTCCGTGAAAACCAATGGACGTCATCCGTCTTGTTCAATGGGGTTGCATCAACAGGGATCATTAAATTTGACACATTTTGGGGGAAATCAAACTTGGTGCAAATGCATGGTAAATTTGAAGGATTTCCCACCAACAAAAATTCATTCTTTGGGTTGGTTTCATAAAAAATAATGACCCCTCTATCTCCACTGGATCGCAGTGACCAAAAGCCCGGTTGCTTGTTTTATGTGCGGGATTTTACTATCCAGTCATGTAGACAATTTAATAAGCCATTCTAAGGATCCGCATTAACCAACGACTATAACTGGGTGGTGGAAACTCAAACATTTTTTATTTTCATCCCTACCTGGGGAAATGATCCAATTTGGCTCATATTTTTCAAATGGGTTGAAGCCACCACCGAGATAATGACCCCTGATCACCCCACCCGTTTTTTTTTTTTTTTAAGCACCCAGTCTCCCTCCCAGTCGTCGTTTAAATTTTTCCAACGGCTTCCTTCCCGAGGCCTCCCAATACGAAGCATCGGAGCGGTGAGCGGTTTACCAGTCCACGACTGGTGAGGTGAAGCGGCAGCGAAGGCAGTGCCAGTTTGAGAATTCCAATGGAAACACCTTTAAATTTGGTGGGTTTTAATGTAACTCACACTGCATGTAATCTCATTTCTGTTTACATCTTACATACCTTTTTGCATTGTTCGAACATCAGTTTGCCGAACAGCCACTGTGCTTCGAAATGGTGTTTTTCAACCATTTCCCATTTAGCTAAGATTTGGAAAGCATCATTTAATTGATAGCCAACCGTTGTGTTTCGTGGATGGTTCGAGTACCAGGTATTAGCTTAAAAAGTCACGTGTCTCAACATGTTTCGCAGTGGGTTAATTCTAAGAGAACCCCAACATACCCCTGTTTCGCATACCCCAGGCCTCCCCCAAACCCCCCAAATGAATCAGAATTCCGAAACATAAAAATGTTGCTTGAGGGTCTGGGATATGTTAATCTTTCGGGGTATATTGAACAACTCTGAAATTTATGGACTTCAAAGGCGAGAAAACATGGCGTTTTTTGAATCGCCTGGGGCAGCTGATTCCACCCGGGGCAGGAATTGCACATTCTCTCATGTGCGCGGAAAAGCGACGTCGTGACACCGATGTGATCAACAAAAATCCTAGGTGGAAAACGCCTTGGTGAATTGCATCTCGTTGATTTGTTGATAGAGATTTTAAACATGTATATATTATAATATGTTGTGGGCTTGAATGAATTTTTAAATTCTATGTCCGAAAATTGGGGGAAGTTTTTCATTTTGATGAGTACTTCTCAAATGGGATATGAAACCACCACCTAATGGTTTCATAGGGAATCCCAGATTTTCGATTTCATCATGCCCCAAAAAAGAGAGCATGTAGTATTTGATTTCCCTCGGGTGGTCGGAAAAAAATAGAATTATTCACCAAATGGTGGTTTGATGGTGATGAGTCCCATCACTTTGAACACAACAAAAGTAATATAACCCCAAACAACGAGTTTTTTTTCACTGCTCACCTAGTTGGACGTCAGGCAGTTCTGGCTTGGTAGGATTTTTTTTTTTCCGTTGGCTTTTACCATGGTACTAGGATGTCCTGCCAGTACTTTGTAAATGGATTATTAACCCCTTTATTAAGTAGGGCCCCGTAAATCCTGTAAATAGGTGAGTTATAAACCAACTTCCTAACGATCGTGAACCGATCACTTCCAGCCAGACACCCTATAGTAAATACCAAGAAGCATAATCCCTTTTTTAAAAGGATCCGAAGTCACCGGCTTTTCCCAAGGCTCAATCATTTTGGGGATCTAATTCCGTGGGATCATTTCGGAGGATTGCCTCCTGTAACCTGAGCCATCACCATGAGCTGTTTCCACGTACTGTACCGGGTGTATCTCTGGTCAAATTATGGCGACAGATTTCCCAAATAAAATGGTGGTGATTGTAAGGGAAATGGGACCCCGGCTGTTTCAGGGAAGACGGGAAGGTTGGTGAAATATGGTAATTTCTTTCGGCTGGCCAAGTGAAGCCTGAAGAATTGAGAATCCTCGGTCGACTCAAATCTACTTGTTATGTAAGAAATTGACATCCCTTCCTGGTACACTAAACATCCATGTTTTAGTGGATGTTTGGTAAAACAAACATTTCCCAAGTAGTCATTATACCTGCTGACTGCTGGGGACTTGAAGTTTTCTTTAAAGATGGGAAATGACTACTAAATATGATTCCAGGATATTCCAGGCACTAAAAGTGTAAACCAATTTTCGTAGGGTTAACTCAGTCACCAGGGAACGTAAGTCATTCCAACACACCTCCAGCGGAAGTCTTCAAGAAGTCGAGTGACGAGTGCCATCTTTTTGCTCACATCCACGGCGTATATTCGAAGAGCTGCCGAGAAAAATCCGCATGTAACACTCCCTGAAAAATTAACATTTTGAACCCAAAAATGAAGGTTTGGTTCAGATGATTTTCCTTTTCAAACAGGTGATTTTCAGGTTCCAGCCGTTAATTTTTCAGGGTGTACCATTAATGTCCCCCATCGGGGTTCGGGTTGGCAAAGTTACCACCTGTATCTCGCCGCGGACCGGGCATGGACCGGTCCGGAGACATCTCACAGTGCTGATGTGTTGTCAAGTGAACTGATGCGTGCAGATGTTGTGTGGTGAGACAAAACATAAACCTGGTCAAATTATTCTCGCGACCTTGCACAACCGACCAATTTCCCCCCAATTTGGTAGCTTTTCAATTTGGGAAATGGGACTCCTTATTCATTTCAGGCAAATCTAGGTTGGTGAAATATTACCCCCTTTCTACACTAACGTAGCAAATGGAGAAAACCCACCATTTTTAATAGGAGATACGTGACCTTCAAATGGGTCCAACTGCCCATTGCTATTGTTCGTTTTACCGGGAGGGGAAAACTTCATTGTGGCCAGATAAAAAACTAGCTGGTTGCCTTGGAGTTGGAAGGACCCGATGAAGGGAGCTGGGGTATCTAATTGAGCTAAAGAGCTACTTGAGAAATCCACCCATCTGAAGATGTATTCCCTGTTAAAAATGGTGGGTTTTCCATAGCTATATGTTGGTTTACCAGTTGGTAAGTGGCTAATAACCATGGTGATCAGTGATCGCCCCCTAAGGATAGGGTTGTGGGACGGACCAATTCCAAACGGGCGAACTTCATGGCTTCTAAATGGGGGTGATCCTAACCACTTACTGATTGGGATGATCCTCCAAGTACCCCCCGGGTTTCTAAGCATGTCTCTTAGTAAAGCTTCAACACAAAATCTAACAACACAACATTTTGGATCTCACTTTTCGTTTGGATCGTCATGTTGAACCTTTATGTTGGATATCTGGATAGATTTAAAGGTTGATTGATCATTTTTTTGAATTCAAGGTTGGAAAGATACTAGGTGGCGGTTTCAAATATTTTTTGGAATTTTCATCCCTATTTGGGGAAATGATCCAATTTGACTCTATGATATTTTTCAGATGGGTTGGTTCAACCAATACCTAGATGCTCTCGTATGGAAAAGAAACCGTTTCAAGCTTGGTCTTTTGACTGCCATGTTATTAAGTTAGACTTTGTTGGAGGATGCCCCCCGCCCATCCTGGAGGATGCGAAAGGCCCATACTTTTATGATATATGATACATATAGTATTATATGATACTAATGTATATATATATATATACAAATATATACTATTATTTGGGAGTTGCACCATCTACTTTTTAGGTGGTTTTTCCATGGACAGAACATCCAGAAAGTGACAGGAATAAACAGTTGATGGGGCAATTTTCAGACATCCTGAACTTCGGAGTTTGATTTTTTGATGGTGAAATGGCAGGCAAGGTTGGAAAATGTCACCTGCGAAAAGGAAGATCCTTGATGCACAGTCCATTTTAAAGTTCGATGCTATAGTTTCCGAGCGGGTGTACTGCTTGGATGTCCCAGGAAGTTAGCAAATGGCTGGTAAGTGGGTGATAACCCCAAGTAATACCCCATTTATAAGTATAGGTTACAACCCCATTTACAAACCATTGATCCTAACTTCCTGGGACAGGTAGGTATTATATAATCACCCAATTGACAATATATAAGTGGTATACACTGCCAATTGGAGGATTATATGGTACCTACTACCTTTTAGGGGAACCAGAAACAACCATTGACAGGAGCTTATTTTTTTAATACCTCACTTTAATTTGATGTTTCCGAAAATAAATAGTGGTACCCCCAAATCATCCATTAAGAAATAGGAATTTTCCATTATAAACCATCCATTTTGGGGGTTTTACGATATACCCCCTATTTTTGGAAAACACCTTTATTTGATCACACTTTGATTTACCGAAAAAAAAACAACAACCGTGAAAATCTCGGAGGCCGTGACCCTGAGAATTTCGTCGCAAACCATATGAGGAAAACCCATGCGAAGCCACAGGATCCATGGGACGAAAGGTATATTTAGCTACTGAATAATTCACTATATTTTTTTTTTGAATAAGTAGATATTATATGGGATCCGTCATGGGATGTGTTTTGCCTGTTTTGCTGTTTTTTTTGGGGCACTTACAGTAAGTCACATCGAAAACCCATCGGAAGAATAAGATCCAATTCTTCGGCACTCAGCACCGGAAGTGTCCACACCGTCGATGTCGGGGTTCCGGTCCGTCTAACTGCTTGCATCCATCCAGTGAAGATCGCTGGGTGAAAGCAGGTTGTCGATGTCGATGTCTGGAAGAAAAAAACACCTGCGAGTGAGGGACGTTTGGAGGGGTTTTGGTGTTTTTTAGTGTTTTATACCCCCCAAAACTAAGATGGCTAAGATACAGCTTCAAATGGCTGTGTTTCCATTGTCATCAGATTGTCATGTTAGTTTTCGGGGGTGTATTTCTTTCGGCTTGAGGGATGCTTGAGGGAAAATCATCCAGGAAAATTTGCACAGAAGATTGGTGAGACACACGCACATGCTTACAAGATGTTCTTTTGACCACATTTTCAGCATTTAAGCGATAGAGAATCTGTATATATAATGTAAGGAAAGTTCTCACTTTTTGTAGCCATTGTAGCCATGGCGGACTCGGTGCGCGAACTGCAAGTGAAAACCCTAGAAGGTGGTGTTATCACCGTTCAAGTCAAGCCAACAACTACCATTGGAGAATTGAAGGCAATGCTTGTCTGTGAAAAAAACATGAAGATCCAAATGAGCGTAAAATCCTCAAAGCAGAAATCGTGGTTGAGGGAGCATTGGTACGACATTGTGATTCTCACACACTCAAGGCTGCAGGGCTGTTGGATGCTGAATTTGAAGTTGTTTATTCCATAAACGAAGTTGAAGCTGCAACAAAAACGGCAATCTATGCAAAGGGCTTTGTTCAAGTGAACATCCCTGCCTCTTTGGTGGAAATTTCCGCCAGCGCTTTCCAAGATTGCGCTCAGGTAGTCAGGGCGGTGATCCCTGATTCTGTGACGGCTATTGGGCCCGGTGCCTTTTTAGGGTGCAGTTCTTTGGGAAGCATCAATATCCCTGAGTCTGTGACGGCTATTGGGCCCGGTGCCTTTTTAGGGTGCAGTTCTTTGGGAAGCATCAATATCCCTGAGTCTGTAACCGCCATTGGGCACCGTGCCTTTACAGGGTGCAGTTCTTTGGGAAGCATCACTATCCCTGTGTCTGTGACGGCTATTGAGGACTTTGCCTTTGCACATTGCTGTTCTTTGAGAAGCATCACTATCCCTGATTCTGTGACCGCTATTGGGAAGTGTGCCTTTCAGGAGTGCAGTTCTTTGGGAAGCATCACTATCCCTGCGTCTGTGATGGCTATTGAGGACCTTGCCTTTGCATGGTGCTGTTCTTTGAGAAGCATCACTATCCCTGATTCTGTGACGGCTATTGGGAAGCGTGCCTTCGAGGAGTGCAGTTCTTTGGGAAGCATCACTATCCCTGAGTCCGTGACCATTGAAGATTCTACCTTTGAAGGGTGCAGGTCTGAGTTGCTAGTAGAAAGACGCTGTGCGTGATGCCGCGTGATTGGCATTCCTCACAACGAAATGCATCGGATAAACAGTGTGAAACGTGGCGAAACGCGACTTGCAGCGTCATGTGATTCAATGACTGTGGCCCACCGGAACAATCCCTAAGTTCGGTCGGGAAGTTCCATCATACCGTACCCGAAAAGGTTATCAGCAGAATTTGCTTATTTAGTGTATACAGGAGATGAAATGATGAAATACTACGTTTGGTTATAGGGATATTTCTTGTTTTTTTCCTAAACTATGACACAAGGATCAGAGCATGAGCCAATCATCACGGGAACCTAAGAGGACCCCCGCAATGCCACCCCCCCCCCCGAGAAATAAGGCCCTTATAAGGCCCAATTAAACAACAATGGTGGTTAATATACAGTCCCTTAATAAGGCCTTATTTCCTGGGTGGTGGTGGCATTGGGGGGGCCCCCTGAAGTTCCTATGAGTTCATGTCACATGTTTTTTTTTCAATGCTCCGTTTGGATGAAATTTTTGGAAAACCGCAGGATGACTTCAGTTGTCGAAGAGCAGTCATTGCAGTGCGAAAACTCGGTGGTTGGATTGGGATCATTGCTGTTGGATGTAACGCCTAACATAACACTCCCCGGAAATAGCCTTATCAAGGAAAGATGAAGATGAATAAACATAACAAACTTCTTATCAAGGGCTTCTTTCTAAGGATCACCAACAATTTCAGGTACCTAAAATGGAGGGTTTCCTGAACCTTATTTTCGGTTATTTTTGGGGTGGGTTTTCCCTTACATGAGCCGTATCCATACAGCTTATGTAGGGCACACAGAAAGCGATTTTATGAAAGAAAGGTACCAAGATTTCGGCGGTGCTCGCAGTGCTCGGCAACAGATTTTTTGAATGCAAAATACTGAAAGAATAAGGTTTTCAATGGTTTTCATATGTGCTGGGGTCTCAACTCCCTTTGTTTTCCTATGGTAGCAACTATCATCATCCTTACACTAGGGTTTTATATGTCAATTAGAAGGATTCCCGTCATGAAAGGTGGGATGAGTTTATCCCCAATATAAGGAGTTGATCGACCCTGGCACATATGGATGTTTCCGAAAATAGTGGTACTCCCAAATCATCCATTTGAATAGGGTTTTCCATTATAAACCATCCATTTTGGGGTAACCCTTTTTTTGGAAACACCCATATACATCCTTAGATCCCTTGCATACATGTTTTGTCGGATTGCGTCCATCCGTATCATCACGTGTTTGACATCATTGAGCTTGTTGTTTACAGAGCAAATCGGTACCTATAAAAAACACCGCAGCAGATCGTTTAAGGTACCAATGACAACGAAACATAGGCCAAAAATGAGACACAGCGTATTTAAAAAAACATCGGCTGTTCTTGTTACCCAAACAATTGTGTTTGTTTGAGGTGATTTGTTACTTTCTACCATGGTAAATCATCATTAAAACACCATTTGGGGAATATTGTTTTTATTTTTCCAACCACCTTAAGCAAATCCAAGACCACGTTTTGTTTTAAGGTTGACGTGTTTCCTGCGCTTGTATTGTGGTCGATATCAACCTCTTACAGGTGTCGGTTCACCGGCGATTTTTGGTGGGGGGGTGCGACGTGGCGGAGGAACCAACTATGCAAGCCTTGCGTGGTACAAGATTGTTTTATTGGAGCTTGAACTTTGCTATAAGATACTAAAAACGATTTGTTGGTAGAGTAGCATGTTTGAGGTCCAATCTTTTTTTTGAGAAATGACCAGCTTCCCTTGCCGTTCCTAAGTCGGGGAACATTTTTTTTTTTTGGCGGGGTACTTGGAGGATCATCCCAGTATATAAGTGGTTAAGAACGATGGCTAGTAAGTCCCCGAAGTAGGGTTATTCCCTCAGATGGGCGTTTATTGGCTCACAAATGGGGTTGATACTAACCACTTACTAGCTGGGATGATCCTCCAAGTATAAATGGCCGAAAATAGATTTGGGTAACTGGGGTTATAAACTTACTTATAGGAGGTTTTGACCCCATTTATAACGATCCACTCGGGGCCCACCTTGTACCCTAAACAACAAACGACTACTTTTACCACCAATCTATCATTTCTTTGATACGACACAGGCAGTGTTCAATCTGAAAACCTTGCTCTACTGCTTGATTGAAAATGAGATTTTCAAAAGACATTGGCAAAAACCTTTGGAGAAAAATGGGTTGTTCCCCCCTTCTAGTAACAGTGGCATTTTTGGCCTTTTGCCTTAGCCTCCATGCACAGGCTATGACGTGCGTCGGTGATTACGCACACCGCAAATCTTAGTAACAGTGGCAAATGAAGGTTTAGTTCGGGATCACCAAAAAATACAATGGCATCCTGGTGGTGAGGATTGCATCCTGAGCAAGGGGGAGAACCCCCAAAGTCTCCTTTTCTTTGGACGTCAGGGATTTTGAAGGCTGACTTCACACCATTCGACTCCCTCACCGTTGGTAGCCAACTTTCCGTTCCAAGCGTGGCAACAGGAGGAGAGCTTTTGCTGGAACCCATTGCGTGGCCACATGATCAAGAAGGCTATTTGTTTTTTTTAAACTGTGGCAAAGAGTTTGGTCAGATGGACATAGCAATAGGCAAGTTTTCATCAAAGGTAATTATTCTTTTGGCAAAGGAAACTTATGAGCTTATTGTGATGAGCAAATCGTGATGAAGATAAGAAATCAAGGTTCATTTCATTGAAATCTAAGGGGCCCATCACCCCCCTTCAGGAAATCAGGCCTTATTAAGGGATTATTAACCACCATCATCACCTAATAATCCCGTACTAAGGCCTGATTATTTCTTGGGAGGGGTGGAATGTGACGGGGGTTGGGCTACCACTAGATTTTGATGATACAAGAACTTACATAAGATGTCGGTTTGGCACTTGCATGGGTAACTCATTTGGACATGGACCATCCCTGCAACCAGATCTTACTCGCAAGCAACCGGGAGATGAACTAGGGAAATAAGCAAATTTCTGAAAACATGCACGTCTGTACATGAGCAATGAAAAAAATCCTAGTTGTTTAGGGTATTATAGGGGATTATACTACACAGTTAGATGGGGATCGTAATAAACCATTCTTAACATCTCTGTGAAACAACCCGGATTCAATGGAAAGTAAGAGTTTTGTCTTTGTCGCTCATATAGCAACAGAGGAGGATTGCTGTAATACAGTGGTATTTGTAAACTCTGTATGAACCAACCCTTTTCTGCTAAATAGTGGGACTTTGACATGTCTACAAAATATGATTTCCAGGTGATTCAATTCGTGACCATTTGATGAACCCTAGTTAGAGGTCACCTGTCCAACCTGTCCAAAAGGTCACGTGAACTCACCATCACCAAAAGGTCACTTAACCCAGAATTTCCAGGTCCAGGAGTCCAGGCACAAAAAGTTGAAACAAAGTGTTGCAGGGTTTTCACTTGAAACTTAATGGCTAGTCAAACTTACCCCCTCTAATGTACCCCGGGATACTAGCCGGCTTTATGAAGGGCTTTTTAGCCATCGGTTTAGCCTGATTTCTGAGGGAGCTAGGTTACGGGGCCAGGTTGACTAGCCATGATTAAAGCAGCTCGCACCTGAAAAAGTACTAGGCAGGAAGTTAGTAAAAGCTTAGTATGTGGTCTAGAACCCCAATATACCCCATTTATAAGTACGTATGTTATAAGCCATTTACAAAACATTTAAGTAACTTCCTGGAACATCCAAGTAGGGGGTTGCAAAATGCGCTTCCTTCACCAAATTGCGCGACCAAGGCGCGTTTGGATCCCAATCTTCCAGAACTTCGCTTCACAAAACCACGATGTTGTTGATAGTTGGGGGATCACCACAATATATTTATTAGG
This sequence comes from Breviolum minutum Mf 1.05b.01, assembly GCA_000507305.1. NCBI lineage: Eukaryota > Dinophyceae > Suessiales > Symbiodiniaceae > Breviolum > Breviolum minutum. The sequence goes on from DF239122.1 coordinate 139,214, forward strand.
CTATGTTTTGATGTGATTTTTGATATGGTGTATGTATTTGAGATTTGATATGATAATTATATGATACGATTTGCGTATTTGAGATATGACATGATATACTATATGATTTGTGCATTTGAGATCTGATTTGACATATGATATGATTTGTCTTCTGATACATGATATGATATGATCTCTGATATGATATGTGATAAGATGTTTGATTTGATTTACGGTCAATATAACCTATCACAACATACCCTTAGCATATTTTCGTTATGTGCTGAAAAAACATCCTTCAGCTTTCCAGCTGGTCCCAAAAAAATCCCCAGGCCCTTCGTTGCCGACATCCTGTCGTCCCCCACCTGACGTGAAGCTCCACACGGTGGAGACGCAAACGGAGGCAGCGGGGTTCTCCCCGGCTTGGGGTGATCATCACAGCACGGATGTAAGTGGTGAAATACCATGGTGATTAGTCCAGGTATCAATGGCTTGGTTTACCCCACTTAACCTCACCACGTATCCTAAGTGGGGTGATGGTGATCCTCCAAGTATCATTCCAGTGGCTGCTGCCATTCCTTGAGTAGTGGTTGTTCCCCCTTCCCAAAATGATGGTTTTTAAGATGTGCCTCCTTTCAAATATGGCTAATTTGGGAATATATATATATATCTATGTTAGTTTTTCAGGGGTGTATCTTTTCCATTCTTTTCCAACAATCTGAGGATAGTCACAGGTCACCTCCTTATGGTTGCATTGCTCCAAGTCTGCGAGTCTTACACCTCACGGTTTGATGATTGGGTGATACGCCGGAAAAAATGATGCTGACGTTACTTTGTTTGGTTGACCCCCCAACGTTAAACGTGCCCCGGGATGTTTCACAAACATAGCCCCGGAGAACTGGTTTCGATTTTGGGGACTGGTAACTTTTGAGGGGCGAAATGTTCAACTTGGGGTGATATCTATATCTACATCTATGTCTATACACACATATACTGTAAATATATATATATATATATATTATGCATTTTTATAGTTTGACCCTGTAACTTGTAACATCAAGAAAATGATCATCACTATTTAGCATCTATTATACTAGTGCACCTTTGGTAACCTTCATTTTCCACTGTTGCAGTGTTTCTGCCGTGTGATTAAACTCGGTCTTTTTCTAGGGGTTTACTGGCAAAAGCCAGGTGTGAAAGCAAGACATGAGGGCATTCTACATCTTTTCTTCGTTTAATGTGATTTTTTGGCTTATAAATGGGGTGCCCATCCTAGCCACTTCCATCCACTGGGATTGAAGCTAGCTTCCAACCTTCGACAGCTGAGCCCGGCCTTCAGGATGTTGGAGGATCCAAGGCCACAGCCTCGAAGAAGTGGAGGAAAAGGTCCGAGGTGTTGGGGGGGAATTTGGTGGTTTTCCGTGTGAGCCATAAAAAAACCCGTGGTAGGTTGGGTTATATAGGGGGTTATACTACCCAGTTAAGTAGGGATTTATAATAAGCCAATATAAGGATCCCTATTAACCAAGCAGTATAATGGAAAATAACAAAGGTTTTTTTCGTGGCTCATGTGTCGGGGCTGTGAATGTGTCCCCAACTTGAGCATTCACAAGGCAGGGCTACTTGCACAACTGGGACCGTTTCTGGTTGAACAATGGGTGTGCTACTACAATGGCATGCCAGGATGATTTTTGTCCAGGGTGGTTTTTGGACAGATTTTTGTTGAAATTTATTTACCCTCAAAACTTGGGGTTTTAACAACCCTGCCGGTTGGTGGATTCAGCTCTAGGTGGTGTTTTTTGTCGAATTCTTACACCGAAGAATTGAGCAAGATGATCTGACGAATCATTTTTTTTTGCGGGTGGTTCAACCATCACCTAGTCGGTCAAAAAAGTGATCTAATTCTGGGCGAATTAAATTTCATTGCAACTTTTTTATACTTCCCTTTTTTCTCGAAGTATTCAAAGTGTAAGTAAGGGACTGCTCCCCAAAAAAAAATCAGGGAGAAGAATCCGTCATAATACGCCATTTCTAAGTGGCTTATGACCTGGTGATATTGGAGTGATATATTTTGTTTTCCGTGAAACGAAGCCTGCGAGTCAGTTTACCCCTGAAAATGCCATGGTTGGGAGCACAGAAATTGTTCACGGCTACTGGGATGTCGTGCTGTTCCTTAGTAAATTGATTATAACCCCTGTTATAAGTAGGTTGTAAATCCCGTAAATAGGTCATACACCAACTTACTAGTTTGTTACTAACTTCCAGCCACAACGTAGTAGATACCAAACATGGTCCTTTTTCCAAGGCCTATCTATCATTTTGGTGATCCGTTCGTGGGATCATTTCGGGCATGTAAATCGTGGGAAAAGGAAACAACAAATCCCAAGTAGGGTTGATCCTCACAACAAGCGGACCTGTTTTGTTAGTTTTTTTCTTTTTCTGGATTTCTGGAGCGTCAATTGAAAAAAAACATCTGGAATCATGACGACATGACGCAGGGTCTTCCCAAATTCCTTGTGTTTGTTTAAGGTGAGATTTGTTACTTCCTACCATGGTAAATCATCACCATTAAACCTTCATTAAACCAGCATGTGGGGAATATCTTGGTGATTTTTTTTTGCAACCACCTAAGAGGCGCAAATCAAAGATTTCCCCCAAAAAAACATCCATGTTAGGTGAAGCTTTTTTTTGAGTGATAGGGGGATCGGGGGGAATCTGTTTTGCTTGGTGGCGAACATGGGGTTTTCCATGCAGACTGGTTGATAGTTTAACTCCGTTTGCCCCGTTTGAGAGACTGAAACGCTACCCTCCCTGAAACCAACAGCTCGCCCCTTACAATAGGCCGGGCCCCAAAAGCAAACTCATCTTCCAACCCAAGTGTTTCAGGTGCTATGTCAGTTACGTGTTTCAGGGAGGGTAGAAGCTAACTTACCAGGATAACAAACTCACAACCCAACGCGTCTACTATATACTATGCCATGATGCACCAAGTACAAGCGACCATGATGATAAGCCATTGTTATGAAATGCCAATATCCCCCTTGGAAAACGAACGAATGTCCCCCCAAAATAGGGACCACTTTTAAAAGGACATGTCATCTTCATGTCATCTTCCAACCAACATTTTTCAAGGGACCATAAAACCCAAGTCCTTTGAAGCCCATATGAGCAATGAAAAAGAACTTCTTTGTTTAGGGTATATATGGAATTATTTTACCCGGTTATGTGGGGATTACAATAAGCCACTATAAGGAGTCCCATTAAACAACCAGTATAATGGAAAGTAAGAGGGTTTTTTTCGTGGCTCATATCATTTTTTTTTGATGACCTCCGATCATCAGATCCTCAAATTGAGCGATTTTTTTTAATTTTTTTTGACAATTCGATCGATGATCGATTGCCAATCGGTTAAGGGAAGTGGTGGCCTTACCTTCCCCCGAAGTTTAACAGCGAGTTGGAACCCCTGAAAATGGACGGCGTGAAGACAAAACACCTTTCCTTGGTGGGGCCCGGTAACGTTTCAGGGGCCATGGAAAATAAACTTCGGGAGTGTAACTGGTATGTGGGTGTTTCCAAAAATAGTGGTTCCCCAAAATGGATGGTTTATAATGGAAATCCCTATTAAAATGGATGATTTGGGGGTACCCCTATTTTCGGAAACATCCATATGAACCAGTTGAGGAATGTATGGGAGATGTACGTTATACCCCCAGACGCAAATTTGGTCAAACCTGCTTTTTTCGATCCCCAGGACCATCCAATGTAGAAGTCAAGTTTTGTTCGTTCTAAATGAAAACTCCAGGTAAAATTGGGGAGAGAAACCCAAAGTGATACTAACTATTTACATAAAACATCATAAAACAATGTTTTTTTTTGAGTTTCTAACTATATAACCCCAAAAACCATCAAAACACCATTTTTCCATTTTTGTTACTTTTTCGGAGGTGTGGAACGGTGGGTTACACAAGTTCCCACGTTGATGCCTCCAGGTGACACGCGGCAGCGCAGCCTGCGAAGCGACATGGTCGGCGCAGCTGGAGCGTGGCTCCTGCCATAGTTGAAGCAGCGAAAAACATCCAGAATGGGATGTTTCCGAAAATAGGCGTACCCCCAAATCATCCATTTTAACAGGGTTTTCCATTATTTTCATCATCCATTTTGGGGTTCCAGTATTTTTTGGAAACACCCAATGGGATGTGCCACTTGAAGCTACATGGTGGGCAGTTACTAGGAGCACCATCCCAGGTATAGCAAGTGGTTAGTAATTAGCCCCCATCTACAAGCCGTTTAGGGAATAAACCCAGTTAGGGACTTACGATCACCATGGTTATCTACGTGCTAAATGTGCCAGTTGAAGTTATGAATTTCTGCCCGGATGGCATCCAGTCATATTGTCAGAGAATGATGGTTTGGGGTGCCCAATCACCGAAACCGAAACGCAGGTCGTATTTAGCTTCCATTACATACCAGTCTCAGGTGATTGGATCTGTAGGGCTGGGTTTGCATTTGTTTTTTGGAGTCTTTTTTTCTTAAAGTATTCTATCATGGGATTGTTCACCACTCAATTACCAGGTTTTTGGGACCATTTTTCAAAGTCATCTGATAGCAACAACTAATAAATAGAAGTTACTTATTTCAAGTATTTCACATTACTTAGCAAAACTCCCATGTTTTTCTTTCTGTTGTTTTATGAGCTGTTGAACATTTTCAACAAAGCCAACTTCTGTTGGTTTGGTGTCCAACACCTTGGTGGGATTCAAATTTGGCGCCCTTTACCAAGAATCTAGGGCAAACAAAAAAGTTGATTTCACCAAGGAAGAAACACGAAAGTTAAAACAACATTGTAAAGTATCTAACATATTCCCGCCAGCACCTTCAAAGGGATGCATATCATTACACGGTTCCGTTACAGGGTGTCAATTCGGTTTAATTCGCAACCCTTTGAAGATGCTGGCCCAACTTTTTTTGGGGAACTCACATATCCCACCTATGGTAGAGGAAAACCATCTTCCCAGCTACCTTTAAATGGGATATGCGATCGTTCCCTGGAGGGTACATAAGTGTGAAGAAAACTGCAAAGGTGCGGCGATCTATTTGTTGTCTTGAACGCTTGGATGAAAGAACAAAAGTCAAGGTTTTTCAGAAGCTTCGAAATGAAGATTTAGTATCATCTATATGGGCCCCATAGGATCCATGTGTGGTATATTTACCTACATTTGGTTTAATTTTATGGAAAATGTAGGGGAAATATGTCAGTCCCATGGATGCCTCATGGGTATGTAGACACGAGTTTTAGCTTGAACGACACCGAGCTGGAACGCAGAGTTGACAATCTCAATGATAATCAGCAAACTGCAGATGGATAATTTTTGCCAAAGTTTGAGCCTGAAAAAGAGCATCACACCTTTTGTCAAGATGGTTCATGAAAGAGGCCTTTCTTGAAGGTGGCAATATCCTATGGCCAACGAATGGTTGGTGATGCTGATAGACTGGAAGACTATGAGAAATGGAACAATTTAGTCAAGCCGATGCTAGAAGTTGTCCACCGCTCAGCTTTGGTGCATTCTACAATGGAACCTGATGGCCCTAGCTTGCTGAAGCTTCGCATGGGTGATTTCGTTACCCCAATTGGGCCCGAAGTGTGGCACAACCATCACCAGCACAGACAGCAAGTGGATCATGGCATTTCACTTTCGAAGCATCATGTTTTCGAATTCGTGGGAGATTCATGGTGCATGGCCAGGAACGGCAATTAAGGTGGTCGTTTCTCAGATTTTTTTTGGAACTCACACATGGTACTCTACCAACAATCGTCGGTATTTCAAAGCGAAGTTCAAACCCAAATAAAACAGCGTGTGAGATTTATGACCTCATGTGCAAACAAAACATTTGGGATGTAAAAAGCATTTTTTCGTCCTCCATTCTGTCCATTTTCCATGGAATCATCCGGAGAGAAATACCGTAATAAAAACTGCTGTCGATGATCATCCAACTGATCAAGTACTTGTCCTACCGAGAGCATGATGTTGGGTCATTTATCACTGGAACGTCATCCAAGCGTTGAAACATGTGATCACCTGATAATTTCAAGTTGGATCTACCGATCTACCTACGATCCAGAATGCCAGTAACAGTGGCAAATAAAGGTTTAGTTCGCGATTCCCGAGCCTAAAAATGTAGTGTCATCTTGGTGGTGACTGGCATCCTGGGAGGGGGAGACAACCCAACTTCTACATTACATTCCATTAGTGACTAAAGGTGATTCCATAGCTTTCAGACAGGTGATTTTTCTTCTGAAATCACCAATGGGTTTGCTAGAACTACTTTAAGGGATTGTTTACTGGTTGATTCATAGGGGTTTCCCTCATTTATTGGCTTATGAAAAGATCAATGTATCTATATAATATATGTATGGTATTACACATATATTCTTATATACAAATATTTGCACACACACAAACACACGCTATAATATACAGTATACATAGTATATATATGTGTACTCCCAATAAAACTATGACCCATCTTTCTGGCAGAAGATCCCCTTTCGGAGTTTTTCATTTGGATCAGAGATCCGTCGGTGGACCGAACGTTGCGAGTTGCCAGGATTTTTCCGAAGGAGATTGAGCTCACTGGTACCGAGGCGAGCCCATGGTCATGAGAACCTAAGGGGCCTACCCCCACAATGCCACCCCCATTGAAGCAAGCCGTAAGAAGGCCTAATTCAGGGACAAGCACGTGGTTAATAATCCCCTAATGAAGCCTTCTTTCTTGGGTAGGGGGGCGGGTGTACCCTTAGATTCCCATGAAATGGCCAACAATAGTAGCAATGGAAAATGGATCCTTTGAAGATGTAACTTCCTAGTAGACATGAGGGATAAATGCATTGCTATGTTAGTTTACCAGTAGCAAAAAATAGCCATACTTGAAAAAACACTTTTTTTTTCCAAAGGCCAATCTTCAGGACATCCGAAGTTAAAAAACAAATCGAGGGTTTGTGAGGTGTCATCCAGCATGGGTACGGTAAATCGAAGCAAATAAATGGCTCCCCGGAATCCGTTGGTGTTTACTACGAACTCCTTGCCCAAAACTACCAACTGGGATTTGTTTAAGGTGATTTTTTACTTTGTACTATGGTAAATCACCATGGCAAGATGATATGTCTCACTGAATTTTTTCCAAGCATCTAAAGCAAATCCAAGCCAAGTGTATATTGGCTGAGTTGATGATTTAGATGGATGGAGCCTGCACCGTATATTTTTTGAAAAGCCCTTCTACGATAGCAACAGCAACAACAGCAACAACAGCAACAACAAATACACATGCACATACGCATACGCATACACATACACACATATACACATACAACAAGAACAAGAACAACAACAACGATAATCTTGAATCTAATAATCATGGCCTTATCTAGCAATGGTAATTTCCTTTCTTAGTTGGGAAAACAGAAACTGTTCATCCCCAGAGTCCTCACACAGTCACAGGGGATACGACCCGGAAAACTAAGACTTTTCTCTAAAAGGGGCCATTCCACCAGGACACTATTTTCCAAGCACTATTTTTTAGGGGACATGTTAGTTTTCGGGGGAGTATTTTTGTTTAAAAAACGAACTTTTCTTTCTTCACAAGTGACACATGATTCGTGTGTGTTTTTTGTTTCTATTTTTTTGGCTCAGTGACTCATGATTTCTGTATCATGATGATTTGATGTATGTTTTTCAAGTGGGGTTAGTATAGATATGTTTTGGGTCAACATACATCATAATGCATCACTAGGTGGTGGTTTCAAATATTTTTTTAAAATTTTTCACCGCGAAAATTGGGGAAGATTCCGAACCCATTTTGACGTGCGCATATTTTTTTAGATGGGTTGAGACCCAACCACCAACTAGATGATATATATGTTCTGAACATGTTCTTATAAATGAACTTTAAAGAGCTGAAAAGAAACACACGATTCCTAACGAGTAGGTGTAGGACAACATGAAAAAACACGAAACTACAGCAGCCTTTGTTTTTGGTACCCTTGGGATGGTACCCTTCAAATTCAACCCCGTCTACACCTTTGTACAGTGGGTATCTTATTGGGGCCCATATCCCCTTGGCCAAGGGGTGCGGATTTTCGGGTAGGGTACCAGAACCACCAGAGCCACCAGAGCCAAAGATTTCTGTCTGAACAAAGGCTGGGTATGATGTCTATTCTTCACCTATAGAGGTGATGGAGGACGAAGCTCATGTTGGCCGGTTGGAAATTCCCTAGGTAGTGAATGATTAGTTCCGGGAATTCCTTCCCTCCCCTAAAATGGGACCGAAACATTCAGGTTAAGGATTTTATGAAAAAAATTGCCGAGATAAGATGGATGTCAAAATAGGTGTAGGTGGTTGGAATCTCGCATTTTCAAGATGGGATACTGTAAAACTAGACAATTTACCACCAGTTTTCCATACAATAGTTTTGGCTTAGCATTATTTCATCCGTTGCATGGGTGATGGAATATACTGTACTATACTTGGTCTGGTGAAATGTGCCTGGTGATTGCAGGAAACATGGTAAAGATCCGGTGTGAATCTATGCAGTTAGCCACTTAGCGCCTAAAGAATTCAGTAAATTCGTAGGATTGTTGTAGTTCTGGTCATAGGTGGTAGGGATTCTATAACCCCCTACTAGAAGGCAATATATAACTGGTATATACGCGATATTTACTGCCAATGGGGTGAATACGTTCGAACCTCAAACATCCGTTGAGTTTTCCCATCATGGCGGTGAATGTCGCGAATGTCCAATGTTTTTCGGGAATCCCGGGAAGGCACTGATCATAAAATTCCGCTTTGAGTTGATCATGGAGGTTTTGCAGTTGTCGTTTTTTTTTTTGAAACACATCAGATATTCCAACTATAGTGGAAAATCGGTGGTTTGAAGTCCAGGTGGTTTGGATATGAAAGGGATCCCTTTATGAAAGGGATTGTGGGATTCTTAGGGGTATCCCTTGGATCCCAAAGCACCGATTTTCCACTATAGTTGAATGTTGTAACTGGAGATACTCCATACACCAACCTGTCGCACATTGTAACTGGAGATATGGAGAGTTTGTCACGCATGTTTTGCAGAATCACTTTCTCCTTGAACCTAACCAGCTGGCACCTGAAAGGATGGCATCAAGGGATAATCTGGGTGGTGGAAACTCAAATATTTTTGGAATTTTCACCCCGAAATTTGGGGAAGATGAGCCTATTTTGACGATCATATTTTTCAAAGCAGTTGAAACCACCAACTAGATAGTCCTCCAACCATTTTCAAGTGACTTTTTGCTTTGCCATGCTTTTTTTTTGGAGAAGGGAACATACCCTCTCTTAAAACTAACAGCCAGTTCGCTCTTGAAAATAGGCCGAAACCCAAAAGGAAAGGGCGAATGTCTCCCAACCACTACTTTTCAGGGGGTTAACTCGCTGTTAGTTTTAGGGAGTTTACATCTTTCAAAGCAAAACAGTGAACTCCTGGGGCTTCATGGTGCAGGTGACCTATGGATCATCTCAGGATTTCCGATCCTTAGGCACCAACTCATTGACATGAAATGGGGCGCTGAAAACCCCACGGTCTCCAAGTGCAGTTTTTTTTGTTGATATCTGGACACGAGGGCATGTGTGGAAGAGAAACGGGGAATGATTCAAGTTTTCTGTTTTCAATTTGTGAGTATATATCGTTTCTTCTTTTTAAACTATGTCTTTTTGCTATAGAGATGGTTCGGTTTTGGAGTTTTGACCTATTTGGGTCAGAATTTGGGACCACTTTTTCGAGGGTGATTCAACAAATTTGTAATGATTTTAAGAGATTTCCACTATATCCTCAGCTCCTCCCGAAAGGAAAGGCTTGCCTTCCAACCACTACGTTTCAGGGGTAAACCTGCTTTTAAACTTTGGGTGTTTAGTGATTCTGGTTTCTAAGAAACAGGATACTAGGATGTTCCGTTGGATGTTAGGATCAAAGGTGATCGGATCAGTGGGTTAGTTATAACCCCAAGTAATACCCCATTTTAAGATATTTTAAGTATGCAAGTAGGGGAAATAAGCCATTGATCCGATCACCATTGATCCTAACCAAGCCAACCCGGCAGGATTTGGATCCACCAGATCCACCGGCAGCTCCACCGGATCCGCCGGTGGCAGCTCCACCGGATCCGCCGGATCCGGTGGTGGTTCCACCCGCCTCGTCCTCCGCGCTGCCGTTGGTCTCGCAGTTGGTCAAAGAACTGATGCAGTGCGATGACTCAGGGTGAACCCCAACCACCTGCTTGTCCCTCCCTTAGGGCCTTAAATATCAAGAATCAAAGGGGGGGTGGCATTGTGGGGATTCCCTTAGATTTCCCATGATTCAGGTGACCAGGTGAAGCAGCGACCAAGTTGACCCTGGTTACCTGGTTATGTTTGCTGTATTTTTTGGGATACTTCTAGCCAGTCATTGTGGGGATTATAAGAGACCATTTGCAAGGATCCCGTCATGAAGCAATCAGGATTTCATGGGATGTCATAAGGCTTTTGGACGGACAGCTCAGCTGTCGTCACAAAACCACCTCCTGGTTGTTGTTCCATTGAAAAAGCAAGGTAATAAATAATTTACTGGGTTGTTTTTAATGAAGATATCTTTTCTTAATTTCACTACACACTCTTTTTCACCTTTTTGTTTCAAAAAACAAATTGTTTAAAGGCTTTTCCTCTAGGGGCGAACAAAAACTACGGGCAGTCTAAGGGTTGCTTTCGAATCAGAAACAAAATTGGATCTCGCAATACCATCAACTACTACGATTAAGATACCTCCCAAATTCTTCCCCAATCACTCGAGAATTGGAAGTGACATTTGGAAGGGGAACCCGATCCTTTGGGAACTTACGATCACCATGCTCATTAACCACTTATCCAAGCCCTCCAAGCCCTGGGATGATCCTCCAAGTATGAATCAACCAAGACTTCATCTAGGTGGTGGTTTCAAATGTTTTTTGGAATTTTCACCCCGAAAATGGGGGAAGATGATCCAATTTGACGACTGCGCATATCTTTCAAATGGGTTGAAACTCAAGCACCAACTAAATCCCATAGGATCAATGGGAATGTAGTAACATTTACCTCGTAATTTACCTAAAGATCAACCATTGGCACCAACTAGAAATCACAAGAAAAATGCTGGCAATTTCCTTGGGATGGAGGGCCCCTTAACAATCGGCCCCTTAACAATCAACCCCAGGGTCATTATATTACCCATTTGCGGGGAATCACACAATACAAATCTATTGTAATTTTCAGAGATTTCCCTTATAAAAGTGCATTGTTTGGGTTGGTAATACAATGACCCCTGTATATAGTGGGTATCTTATTGGGGCCCATATCCCCTTTCTAAAGGTATGCTTCCTTCTCTGCTCCATTTTCCAATGCTCATTTCCGAGGATGTAACACCTCTCCAGCCTGATGGGCCAAGCCAACAGACGGTAGTGCTGCCGAGCCGTAGATTTAGATGAAGGGCCAAGACGATGAAAACCCCATGGGTTGTTAGGGGCTAGCTGGTGCTTGGAAAGGAGCTAAGGAGCTGGGAGTACCTAAGATCCCTTCATAATAGGGAGCTAAGGAGCTACCCCCAGGTTTCGATCAGCACATCTTAGAATAGAGGCTTATACTACCTTGTAACTTGTTACTCCCCTGAAATTATCGGCCAAACATACCAAAATTCTGACAAAACCCCTCTCATTTTGGCCATCCATTCGTTGAATCTTGGGGCTGTAAATATAGGATTGTAATAAACTGACCATACATCAAGGGTCCTTCAAAACCAAATCTATGCTCCATCTCCAGTTTCTGATAAACGTTTGGCATGCTGCTTACTGTCTGCATCTCCGTCTTGGTGAGAGCACGGCCTATATGACACTTATGATGTCCTAGATCCCTTCAGAAAGATGTACAGTAATAAGAGTTGCAGCATGTTTGAAAAGAACAGCATTTCAGGAAACCACTTGACCAGGTGACCCTGGTTATTAGCTGCAAAAAAGGGGATTAACCTCCCTGAAACTAACAGCTCGCACCTGAATCACTGGGGTTGGTTCAGAAGATGAGTTTCCTTTTTGGGGCCCGGTGTCCTGGCAGGTGCTACGATGGTTTTGGGAAGTGTAATTGTATTAGACAATTATATAGGGGATTATGATTATGATAAGCCATGACAAGATTATGCAGAAATGTCATGTCAGGGTTTTGTTGAACATTTTCTCACTTTCGAAGTGAACTTTTTGCGAAAATTCCCCCGGAGAATCTGAGGTTATCTTTTCGAATGCTAAAAGGCTGTTTCGGATTGGATCTTTTGAAGATGTTTCTAAGATCTCACCCACAGGGCCCCCGCGAAGGTACCCCGGATGTTTCACCAACAGTTTCTGAAAGAATTCTTTTTTTGGGGTGGTTGGGGGGGAAGTTTGGGGGGCCCATCTTCCCAGGGTATGTGGGCAAAATTATTGAATGTTGACATATATTTTCCCGGCCTTCAAACAGCAGGGGGAGAGCTTTATCAGAAACCAGTTTTTCCCCGTTGTTTTTTTCGTTTCTGATCCAAGAAACCCCTTCAGCAAAGAAAGAGCGATATAGGGAGCCGGACATTTTTTTTTGGATTTATCCCTCAGATAGGCATTTTTGGTGTTCAAAAACCTTAGGTCTTGTGAGGGTGTATAGCGTATAGTTTATGCAAGGTGGAAAGAAATACTACCATTATTGTAAACGAAGAGCACCACAATAAAAGTCTATGGATCCTTATGAACCAAACCAACCACTAGGTGGTGGTTTCAAAGATCTTTTTTTACCCCTACTTCGGGAAATGATCCAATTTGACCAATATGTTTCAAATGGCCACGGGTGGTTTGAAGACTCTTCATGCGCTTGGCCAAAAGATGCGGATCTTACAGAGGGTTCTTGGATGAGAACCGTTGAACGCTTTATACAAACACATCCTGATGTGTAGCTCGAGTGATGAATCGATGATGAATGAATATCATATGGCCAAGTCCTCTTGAAGGCTGTGGGTTACATTTTTCTTTATGTGATAAAGATAATACATTATTTTAAAATCCTGAAAACAAGATGGAATCTCCACCTATGACAGCGTCCAACGCATCCATCCCACCGTTGGGGGAGCTAGACCTCCTGGGGAGAAATGGAGCGAAAACGGCGGTTGCAGCAGGGTGCGGTGAATGGGCGTTACAAGAGGGTCCAAAAAAACCTCCCCTTGGAGGATGGGATCTCCCACTTAGGGATGCGTGGTTAATGAAAGGGGGGAAACTATATGTCAAGTATAACTAGACCAACCCTACTTAAAGGGATGAAAACTAGCCATGCTTATTAGCCGCATGCAGACTAAATGGAATGATGCTGCAACGAATGGTGTACATCACAATCGCTGAAATCAATTGATGGTCAATTTACGCCCAAATGCTCTATGCAACTAAACATATCGATTCTCACTGGTACTTTTCCGCTAGGGTACCACAATGTACAAACTGAAATTGGAGATACCCCCCCGAAAACCAACATGACAATGGAAAATCCAAGCATTTGAAGATGTATCTCATATTGAACATAGTCATTTTCCAACATCATGTTAGTTTTCAGGGTGTACCACCATTTTTGAGGTTCACTCGTTCTGTGAAACAAATCATATCCAGATTTTCCGACAACGCTTCGAGAACACCCGCCCGACCCCGACTGAAGCCCCCCTTGTGGGTAAAGACTATCCTATAGGATCCATGGGAATGATTATTTCATACCATTATAAGGGTCCCCTATAAAACAACCAGTATAACCATGTATAACCCATAGGATCCATGTATTGTATATGATTTATTCTACCAATTTTTACCATAAATATCAACCATTCATGTAACGCTAATGCACCTGTCAATCTCAAATGACTCTTTTCGCGCCTAAATAAAGTTGTTGCTGGTGAACTCCGGCAAGCGGAGAACGGAATTTTGCTCCCCCCCCCAATAAAAAAATCAGAAGCCTTATAGAATTTATCATGAATAAGTTAACATCTTGCATTTTTACATGACAGAGGTTTTTTTAAGCCACTCAATTAAATCAGTAAGAGCACATTTCATTGAGGATACCTTTTTCTTTTGGCGGCTTCCCAAACCTACCTTTAGCAACGTCCCAAAATCGTCATTCCGCCAGATTCCAGTTGGAGGTTTTTGCAGAAAAATCTATGATAGCCACATGGCTCGAGAATAATGCTACGACAAAAAGTGAAGCAGATCTGAAGCGCATTTTTTTCAAACATGATAAAAAAGCACATGGAGACAGAATACATATACCAACACACACGCAATTTTGCAGGGTAAACATGATGTAAATAGGGAAAGCTTCTACGTTCATATTTTTGGGGGCTTCGACTTCTAGTCAAGAAAAGGTGATACACCTTGCCATTAACAATGAACGTCATTCTCAATGATTCTTCGTAACCAAAAAATCGAGTAGGTATGAGAAAGTTACAACCAGATTCGGCCAAAAGAAAGCCACAACGGTTTGATTGAAAATTGAAAAAAATCGGTACTAACCTTCACGTTTCAAGGTTTTCAAAAGTCAAAGCACAGACAAAAACACCTGGAGCCCTTTGACAAAAAAATGGACTCTTTTTGAACCATGAATTTTGGGAAACCTTTGTTTGAAAGCTGAATTTCAAGAAAACTGTGTGTGTGAAACAGCCATTTACTATATCTCCTAAAAATGTATGCCATGTTCAACCCAACCATTTCAGTTTAACCATGTTAACATCATAGTTAAACATTAAAACCACCCCTTTAAACCAATCCCCAGAATCCCCAAAACGTAAATTCCCCGATCCCGCGGGTTGACCCCGCGGGGTTTCCTCCGCCAAAACCCGATGGATTTCCAGCACCTTCATGGTATCGGTCTTTTTGATCTGCCGGAACCGTTGGATGTCTTCAAGGCCGTGTCGCGTGGCGAGAAACCGGTGGAAGTACGACATGTGGAGTCGAAGCTTGGCGAGAAAAACCGCCCTGAAACCTAAAAATGAAGGTTTGGAAGATTTCCAAAGCAATGGGATGGAATCTTTTTTGGAAAAGTCACATGTTGGGGGTAACACTATTCCATTAGGATATATGGGATTTGTATTTTTACCATAACTAGGTGGTGGTTTCAAATATTTTTTATATGTTCACCCCTACTTGGGGAAGATTCTCATTTTGACTAATAGTTTTCAGATGGGTTGGTTCAACCACCAACCAGTTAAGATTTTGGACCTAAAAATGAAGGTCCAAGGTTCAGATGAAATTTCCTCTGAAAAAAACACGTGATTTTCAAGTTCCATCGTTAATTTTCCCTCCCCGAAACACAGCAATAAAAGCACAAAAGTTTCCATCCCTGGGAGGAGTTTGGATTGGTAGTTGTTTTTTTTGCATGCTATGAATCTTGGTGACCCACCTTGGGTTTAGGCCTCAACCCACAAATAAATCCCACCAAAAAAAAGTCCACCTTTTCCCTATCAAAGTATTCCTGAAAAGGCCTATTGATGCACCTGCTGCTGGTGCATCCCGTTGGAGCCCACAAGCGTTGAAGGTGGGGAGAGTTTTCTGGGTTGGTTGGGGTTAGTGAAAAACACCCCAGGAAAACCACCCATAATGAAAACTCTGGTTGGGTTTGATATTTCCCAAATGGTGGTTTAATAGTGATTTACCATTGTAAATGTCGGTAAATATACCAGTCCCATGGTATGTAAAGTCAAATTGAGAACTAACATGACAAGCTGGAGCATCCCACCATGAATGATTGAGATGTATTTCCTATTGAAAGCCGGGGATTTTCCAATGTCATGTTAGTTTTGGGGGGTATAGTTTTGGGAGTAAAATCATGGGAATTTCACGGGCCACCAAGTAAACACACCTTTTACAAAAATGAACAGCATCTACAGTCTCCAGAAAAATATGGTAGTTATCAGTTATCCCTAATAAATTCAACCATATCCACCCCACCCATCCTTTTCGGATATCATGGCAATCTCAGGGTACCTCCCAATGCCACGTTTCTTTCCAGGAAATAGCCGGCCTTATGTTCGGGGATTATTAGCTGACAATGATGGTTAATAATCCACGCTACTACCTTACTTCCTGGGCGAAAACGTGGCATTTGTTGCGGGGGCTGAGCCCCTGCACTCCCATGATATAACCCTGGTTGTCCCTTACTTATTGGTAAAATACGCAAAGCCACAAGGAACAATGGACAACGTGGTCCCGTATGATCTAACTATAGCCCCTTGGGTCAAAAAGTGACTTCCAATAATTGTGCGTATGCTCAACCATCACGAAGCATCAATGTAACACCTCAATCATTTCAGTCCATGACTAGTTGGTGACTAATGTCGGTAGCCTGCTGATTTTTAGATGCATCTTCAGGTGATACTTCCTTTAAATATACCATGGATACTGAAAATGATGGGCCTTGGAAAAGGTATATATTTCTTTCAAATATGGCCTTTTTGAGCATCTCTATGAAAAAATCCATGGATGTAATCCCACTTAGAGTGATCCTTAAATGACCCATTTTGAAGGCGATTCACACTTGATGGAAAAAATGGCTTGGAAGTACCACCCCACCCAGGATGCCAGTCACCACCAGGATGCCATTCCAATTTTAGGAACCTTCATTTGTGACTGGCGTCTACTGGCTGGGGGGTAGATATACCCCAGAAAACTAACATATACATACATATACCCTGATAAATGATGGTTTGATATGCCCTGATAAATGATGGTTTGGAAGTTTGGAAGATTAATTTTCCCTTTGAAATGGTAAGGGGATTTTCGTCCATTTTTCGGGGGTTAGCTTTAAACCTTCCAACCCTATTGAGCTTGACCAGCATTTGGCACGAAAACTGTGGGGTGGATGAACTAAACATCAGCATTCCTTTAAAAGGAGCGTATATGTTTAGCAGCCCCTGAAACTAACATGGTACCTGAAGCTTTTCCTCTTGTGGTTTCGGAGTATTTTTACTGGCATTTGCTTGATATTTTGCTTTTAGGGAGGGCAAGTCCACATGCAGAAATCCCTAAACCACCATTTAAATAAATGGATCTTTGGTGATTTCCCACCATTTTTGATGTACACCCTGGAAAACTAACGAATGTCCACTAAAAAGGGACTAAATCAATAGGAAATACATCTTCCAACCATCAGTTTTCGGGGGACATGTTAGTTTTCGGGAGTGTAAAGATTTGGAAACCATCATCCAATTGAAACATCCATTTTAATTCGTGGATGGTCATCAGGTTCCAGGATGAACCTATATAGTCAAAACCATCCATGTATGGTATATTTACCTACAATTTAGTTGACGTTTATGGTAAATTAAAATATACCTTTCGTCCCATTGATGCCATATGGGATAGCAAAACTCCCTCCCATCATCCAGGAGCAACTGGACAAGTTGCCCGTGAGTCGTCTCTTCCCTGAGCTCTGCGAGGAGGTCGTTGGGTGCATCGATCCGTTGGTCAAGCGGTCGTTAAGGTCGTTAAAACAGCACCCATGATGGATCTATGGGAATTTAGTATATTTAACCTACAATGAATGGTTGATGTTTGATGGTAAATTACTAGTAGGTATATTTATGTATATTTAACCTACAATGAATCAATGAATGGTTGATGTTCGACAGTTGAATAGGTAAACATACCTTTTCGTCCCAAATGGATCCAGATCCGTCATGGAAACAAAAAGCAGCTCAAGGTTGGTTTACCCTCCGCCATCAAGTTGGACCTCCTTCAAATCGATGTGGGTGTTTCCAAACATAGGGGTACCCCAAAATGGATGGTTTATAATGGAAAACCCTATTGAAATGGATGATTTGAGGATACCATCATTTTTGGAAACACATATGTAGTTTGGAAGATGAAATTTCCTGAATTGGTCAGTGGGAATGGTATGGGAATAGTATGGGAAGCTTATCATAAAGGGGGTTCCATTATTGAGGGGTTCCTGGAATCACCCTTGAATTGGGGAAAATTTTCGGCCTTTTTTGATGGGCGATTTGTGGATGTTAGTTTCAGTGAAGGTAATTTGGATTATTATGATGGATGAAGATTTTTACCCCTGTTTTTTTGGGGGGGAGTTTTATATTTCATAAGGCACTAAAGAAGGATTTCGCGATGAAGCAACCAGTATTTTATGGTTCATATCAGCCAAGGGTTCAACGTTGATGTTGCTCACTTCAGGAATAAGAATTTTGCACCCCATATGCACAGCCATTTTTTTTAATCCCTGAAATTGCACGGATTTTCATATCCCAAGTAGCCATCCATGCTCTTTGAACAAAATAATGTTTTGTTCAGTTATCATTAATGTGTATTAACATAAGATGTAAAAGGCCTTCTTCAAAGAATCATTCTATGTAATAACGCTTCATTAAGCAGTTCAGGAATATATGCATCCCTTTCTTCATATCCTCAATTCAATTTCTTCTATTTGCTGTCTTGGTAGGGGGGTTCCTTATTGACTCGTGATCAGATTCCGCTAAAAACGCCATAGGTCATGGGAATTTTGCATCGCTGGCACCAGCGTTTGCCTTTGCGTCTCGGGCCTAACGTTGGCTTCATAGCGATTGCAAAAACACCAGCCAAGGCTAGTGGAATTGTGGCTACTCAAAACATGAAATCAGTATCTCAAAAAACCAGCACCTTCATGCCAAGTAAACCCTAAGGGATGATGAATTGACACCCTTCAGAAAACGTTTGGCAGCCCTTTTGAAGGTGCGTTTGTATATGATGCTTTTTTTTCGCAATCCCAGAAGCACGATCACCTTGCAGTTTGCCATGGTCACTTTTGATATGAAATAACATAACAGTCCAGCTAACCATCGAAAGGATGGTGCAACAAAAACAACTTGACCTCTGAGAGTATTGGTAGTTTACCAACTAATTTCACCACCAGATTATGCAACAAAAACCACGTTTCCATACTTTTTCTCTTGAACAAGTCAACTTTTTGGTCAAGTTTTTGTTGTCTCCGTTCCAAAAATCCATAGGTTTTTTGTCTCCGAAAACCAGTGCACATGCTTTTTGTAAGGAAGGTCTGGAGTCGCATGGTGAAAGTTTGCAAGGCGCCAGTTGCCTTTTTTCTTGGGGGGATGATGATGATGATGATGATGATGATGATGATGATGATGATGATGATGATGATGATGATGGATGGGGGATAACATGTGAGCAGTGAACAGTTGACCCTGGTTGTTTTGCAGTATATAGGCGGATGAAATCTTAGCCAGTTATATAGGGATTATTTGAAAAGACATTACAAGGATCCCCCAATCAGGATTTCATGGAATGTCACAACGGTTTTGATCATCGCTCATGTCATTTTTTCTCCAGAAGCGCCCAAGCCCGAGGCATTTTTTGGTGCCTTTTTTTTTACTGACTTAGAGGGTAAGGTTTCCTCCCCAAGATTACATGGAAGTGAGAAGCTTGAAGGTTGCAAACACATCTGATAGGTCTGATAGGATTTGAGCGAAAATTCGTACTTTGGGTGAATCGCACTCACTATATTTTCCAAGCACCGAGCATGAAGTTCCTTTTTGTGAACATGAAGCATCACTACTGAAAAAGCATGTGATTCTTGGCGTTCCCATGTTGAAGTCTGAAGATCAATATGGGGAGGTGAACTCCATCATCGTCTAATCAATTGAGCAGTGAAAAAAACCTTGGTTGTTTAGGGTATATAGGGGGTTATACTACCCAGTTATATAGGGATTAGAATAAGCCAATATAAGGATCACTATGAACAAACCAGTATAATGGAAAGTAGTAAGTTGTTTTTCGTTGCTCAATTGAGTTTTTTTTTTCAAAATCAAAATCAACTCACTGAAGTCCTGAATTTGTTATTTGCAAACCACTATGCTAGGTTGTGGTGGTTTCAACCATTTTTCATGGGATGTTCTTTCTACCTTGGAAAGATGATCCAATTCGATTTGCACATATTTTTTGAAAACTGGGTGGCAAGAAACCTACCTTCCCTAAAACTAATATATCCCCCGACAATAGGCCTTCCCAACCACCATTCTTTACGGGGGCTATGTTAGTTTCAGGGAGTGTACCACCCAGCATTGGTTTTGAGGTCTACGAATTTCCCGAATCACAGAGAAAAAGGTCGATTTGGTCACCTCTTGTCGCTTGCCGCCACAGGGTTCTGCCCATCAAGTCCCTTGCGTGTTGAAGGAATTGTCACTTTACTGCAACTGGATGTCTTTTGGAAATGATCTTGGATTTACCATCTACCCTCCCTGAAACTAAGCGAAAGCCCCTGAAAATTGGTGGTCGGAAGACATTCGCCTTTCCTTATGGGTTTCGGCCTATTTTCAAAGGCTATGTTGGTTGTAGGGAGGATAAATCATCATTGAATCACCATTTTGGGGAGTTTTTTTCGTTGTACCCTGAATAGCGTGATGGTGCTGAGTAATCAACAAGTTTTTGGTCATCATTATATATTCAGTTCTTCCGGAATTGTTGGGATGGGTCTGATGAATAAAAGCTTGGGCCTAGGAAGATCCACATTGGAAGAAAACATATACCCTGGAAGTCCAAAGACGATTATTCGAATGGTTTTTCGACAAAGACTATTGTCTTAGTAGGGATCTACAATCAACAATTCCAAGGCCTTTGATTTCCAGGGATATATACACTGTAAGTGGCTGCCCCGTGTTTTTTCCCACCAAGTCCGGATCCTAGAGCTGCAACAAGGACAATAATGGCAAGAACCTTGCACCAGTTGAGGTTGGTAGTTTAACCCATTATTTACAGGATCTTATAGTTTTATACATCCCAGCCCAGGTGGTTTTGTGGGATTTCTGAACCATCAACAGTACCACTACTACCACAAAAGAAAGATAAGAAGAATACACCGCCGAAAATGAACGAATGTCCCCCAAAAGGGACCATTTCCATAGGAAATTTTATCTTCCAACCATTGATTTTCAAGGGATGTGTTAGTTTTCGGGGGTGTAAGTAAAATAAAAGAAACGAATCTCTGATCCTCAGATTTTTTTCTTTGTGGGGAGTTAGCTATAAACAGAACCACCAGAATTGTCTGGGAAAGGGGAGGGGGGTTGGTGACCTTAGTTAATAATTTATGAAACCAGTTTTGCAGTTTTAAGGTTTTTGATAAAAATCGCTTCGGAAGTATGTTCAGACTAATCAGGATCCAACACCTCTTCATTTCAGGGTCCGGGGCAGGGTTCCATTCTTCTCTCTCAACTTTTTGAGAAGTACATGAATGAAGATGTTTAGCCAAGAAAGGGTTCATCCATTGAACAATACAAACAAATCGTGATTGGTTGGGTTATGGATTATATAGGGGATGGAATAAAACCCGGTTATAGGCAAATTCTTTCATGAAGAGCCCAAGTCTCAACCAATCAGAATTTTGCGGGCAGGTAATGAGTATTTTTTCATTTCTCACTTGTTGATGGAATACCATATAGAGTTTGCTTACATTGGGTCTAGGCATTTGTCAACAACAAAGAGGCAACTACTTGGGGCATTTTCATCGGATGTAACTAGTGTTTTTTTTTCAATTCTCATTTGCACATGAAAGGTTAAAGGACATATGGGGAATGGTTCGGGAACAAACCGCTAGGTAAAACTCTTCCGAGAATTTGCCTACTTGGATGTTGCAAGAAGTTACTGAATGGTTAGTAAATGGCGTGTGTCACCTACTTATACATGGGGTACATTGGGGTTATAACCCACTGATCCGATCACTTTTGATCCTAACAAACCCAACGGGAAACCCTAGTAAAACATCTTCCTGGGAACGACATTGGCAAAATACTTCGTTCAGAAATTTCGACCACCTTCCGACCACCTCTACTTGGAGGATCATCCCATTTAGTAAGTGGTTAATAACCATGGTTAGTAAGTTCCCTATGTAGGGTTATTCCCCTTCCAAATGGCCTAATTGGCTTATAAATAGGAGTTACTAACCACTTACTGACTGGGATGATCCTCCAAGTACCCCATCCGGGGTACTTTTATAGGAACGAATCAGCGCCCGTGATTGGTCGAGTGCGACGATGGGTGGAGGCATTACCACCCAACTCGCAGAAGGCGGGGGGAAAACGGTGGCTGATCAACCTGGGCTTTAACGGTAACACCCCTCAGAAATACAGGAAAATATAGGGCCGCCTTATTAAGGGAAACCAATATGGTTAGCCCCTTGCATAAGCCGGTGTTGGTGTTTTTTTCTGGTTTTTTGGCTTCTGGTGTCCAAAGAAAAACAAGAATCCAAACTTAACATCGCGGCCCTTACATCATAAGGCCATGTTTCCACGGCCTTCTGTCAAGAGCATACGGCATTTTTTCCTTTTTTGAGATTATATCAAAAATTAGTGGGATGAACTTGCGGAGAGAAGCGAAGCGGAAGTGCTTCGCAAGAAATTGCCATTTGTTGTTTTTTGTTTTTTTATTTAAATACATACCAGCACCTTCAAAGGGGTGCCAATCAAACCCAAAGGGATGATGAATTGACATCCTTTGGGAACCATTTGGCACCTCTTTGAAGGTGCTGGTATATTGCGTATTTTGCAAAACCCATGGTTTTTTGAACATTTTCTTTTGGCGATCAACAACCCGCCGGTTGGTCACCCCAAAAGGTCGTTTAGTAAGGGGAATCCGATCCCCAACATGGTCTTAATTCAGAATATGTTCATGAATATTGTCCTTCACTGAATTTCAATAACAAGCCACGGATTTACGGCTGTAGGGTATTAGGGAAGTGTTTCGGAATGGGGAGTCCCACTTTGTTTTTTTTTCTAATCAACTTACCTCTCTGAAATTTAAGATAGACACCCGAAGAAAGCCATTCTTGAAAGGAGATACTGATAAAGATGGTTGTCATACCCCGTTTTGAAAGAATTAGCTACCTTATGCAAGAAATATACTCCGTTTCACACTAATCCCTTTTCGGGCCTCCAGCTGCTCGAAACGGATTTTTGCATGACGGGGATAATTCCTTTCTTTTAAAACGGGGTATGACCCTCGTCTCGATACTGATACTTTTGAAACACCATCATTGCATTAAACTTCGGTGTATGACGCCTGACATCCAATGGCTTTTGATTGAAGAAGGCACCAATTCATCTGGAACTCTTGACAAAAAAAATTCAAAGAAAAATTCTAGGCACGGTATGATTTTGTCATATGGTCGATAACTCACACACCTGTACTTAATAGAGTGTATCATTTTAACTGGTGTTGTGTATGTATTTTGCATCTACAAACATCAAAAACGTGTCCAACCCAGGAAACGAATGAAACTCCGAGTTTCCACCAAACAAAGACAAGTCATCGGAAGACCTTGCCAACTCCTTTAGCCGCCCTTGGTGCTTTGATGTAACCCTGTTGTCGACAGGCCTGTATTTTGGATTTGGGTGCAGGCTTCGGCTTCCTGCTACTTGGGCTGGCTGTTTTACTTTCGTTTTTTTGTTGTTGTGGGGACTGGCTTCAGAATCGCTAACCAGATATCAAAAAATGATGATGTCATATGAATTGCGATGAACTTGTTGTTAGGTTGTTAGGTAGATACATAGATAGCTGGATAGATAGATAGATAGATAGATAGATAGATAGATAGATAGATAGATAGACGGATAGGTCGATGGATAGACAGATAGACACGACCTACTTGGTTGATCCCCAGCAAGTCGTAGCGACATTTTTAATAACTAGGGCGCATTTTACATGGAACCCACATTACCCTCATTTTGACTGCAAAAGTTTTGCTTTTGGTGGGTCCAACGCGTGCAAACCTAAGATAAAAGACACATGGGTTCCGAGTGTTGGGACAAACAATCCACGTAGCAATTGCAGTTTACAAACCTTGTCTTTTTCTTTGGGAGGCATTCAAGTCTTAGTTTCAGGTAATATGTTCATCGCAACTTGGGCAAGCAGTCAAAAAACACCCGATTCATGGTGGTAGAAAAAGAACCACAGAGGAAAACTTCGATTTCCTCAAACATACAGTCAAGCTTAGGGTCTTACTAAGTAATGTCTTTCTGCAGGTGTAAAAAAAACATGAAGTCTAAACAATGAAAGTGATTAAAATGTATTTACATATGTGTATTTATTCATATATATATATATCACACCGATCGCAAGCAAAGATGGCAATGGAAAATCACCTTACTATTAAAAGGAGATACAACGACTCAGCTGGTTGGAATTTTCAATGGTCATTCGCTAGTTTTCCTGGGTGTAATTATCCCTCAAACATAGGTCACCACACAAACTTTTATCTCAGACATTCAGTAAATCACAGGGATCGTTAAATTACTTGTTTGGGGAGGATCAAACAATGCAACAGTATAGTAAATTTGAGGGATTTATCTTATAACAGTGAATTGTGTTGGTTGGTTTCATATTACCCATAGGATTCATGTATGGTATATTTCCCTGCTAATTTACCACACACATCAACCAACTGTAGGTAAATATACCTGACCACTGAATCCCGGCTTGCTTGCTTCCGACTTCCGACCTGTGGCGACGGTACGCGCATCTGTAGGTCAATGTTCTTATCAGAATTGTTGCCGTGTGACTTGGATGAAACTCATGGGGGAATGTCCCATCAATGCCACAGAGAAGGGAAAACACATTTCTCCCGAAGGATGAATTTGATGATTTTTCCGGGAAATGGGAGCAAATTGAAATATTTGTGGTGAACAATGCTCGGATTCGGGCACGAAATTCTCCCAAAGTTTTCGGCGAAATTTACCCCGCAAATTAGATTGGATTCTACAAATTCACAAGCCGCTGACTTTTGAAGTTGTTAGTGGATAGTAAAAACTGCCACCCCTGACGGTTTAACTAACTGGTGCTTGGAAGGGGGCAAGCTAAGAAGCTGGGGGGGTGTTTGAAATCCATGACACAAACAAGGAGATAAGGAGAGAACCCCAGGTCTGCAACCAAGGTCTTGGTTAAGTGTTGGTGCAACATGCGATGTTACTTTTTTTTTGTAAGTAACAAAAAACCTCATGGTTATGACACACAATGATCTTGACTCTATTGCTACACACCCTCAAAAGTTACCAGAGGGATACCAAAAAACATATATTTTGCAAGAAAGTTTGCCAGTTTCCTGCTACCTATCATTTTCTTTTAGGGAATTCATTCAATGTCCAGGGCGTAGCACTAGTGTTACCTCCGCAAAAACAACTTATAAAACCCAGATTCTTTGGGATGGATTTTTTTGTCAGGGCTCCAGGCATAAGATCCGAGGTCATCAAAGGAACAACCAAAAATCCAAATCCAAAGCCGACTTGCCAAAATTCATGGGAATCTAAGGGGGTAACCTCACCCCACCTTCCCGAAGAAACAACCGGCCTTCTTAAGTGATTCTTCACCACCATGATTCCTACGGCTGGGTGGCACAAATGAAAAATCACCAAACCTACCAACACCCAAGTGGTGGAAACCGAACCGGACAGATTTTTTTAATGGGAATTTTCACGAGATGCCCTAAAAAACATGGGGAAATGATTCCCATCTTGCAGCATATTTTGAACGAAATGGGTGGAGAAAAACCCGCCAAGTAGAAGAGCTTTGCTGAGTTTTTTTGTTTTTACTGATGTTTTAGGGCGCAACTTCAATGAATGATTCCATGTCGTCCAACGATGAAGGAAACAAGCCTATAGAGAACAAAACAGAAAACAGAAAAAACACTTGGTCACATTTTCGGTTGATTTATTTTTTACTCTTGAGACACAACAAACAACCCAACAACAGTGTTATCATTCAAAAGGGGATGAGCATGGAGCCTGATGATTCCTTGTTGCGGGACCCTGTGAAACAAAAAAACCCCTCGACCGAGGTGATAAGGTCAAGGAGTTTTGTTTGATGGTTCCTTGGATGGAAACGCTACCCCTTTCTACAAGGTGGGAACAAAAACCAGTTACAAAGAGGGGTGAAATAACTCCACTTACGGTGAAAAAAGCACAGTTACCCATTTATAAGGGCCATTTATAAGGGGTATAATTCCATTTTATAACTGAAAAGGGCCCACCTTTCTCCTACTGTTGATGGATGGAAGAAATCCGGGATCAACTCACCAGTTGAGGTTTGGGAGTTGAAATCCCAACATTTCCAAGGTTTTATATAGCCCAGGTGGTTGTTTGGGATTTCGGAACCATCAACCGAATCATCATGCTTCAGTGGAAAATGGTCCAATTTTGGAGACAAGGCACTAAACTCATCTTGCAGGACCATGTTTTCCACTGATTGCCATGATTGTGGGGAGGAATAGTATGTGATGACCGAAGGATGATGGATTTGGCGACGGAAAACAAAAAGTCTCTTTCCATTGATTTCAACGAGTTTTGACCACAAAATAAACACCTGAAGCCTAAAGCTTGTGTTTGTTCAAGGTGATGTTTACTTTCTACAATGGTAAATCACTGTTAAACCGCAATTTGCGGAATGTTTTTTATTTTTTCCTACCACCTTAAGTAAATCTAAGAAAGTGAAATGACATTTTCCTATTAGTCAACACAGTTGCTGTCAAGACACCTTGACCCCAAAATCAAATACTTCTTCAAAAACAGCCCTCAAAATTTCAGATTGATGACCAATTTTCAAGACTAAGACTAGTGAAAGGTATGGATAGATATGGCCTATGTATTTATGTATTTCTCTCTCCGAATGGGAGCCAAATTGGTTCAGGAATTTTGGAAATGAAAGGAATGGTCCAGATCGGAAGTTTTGTAACCCAAATACACCCGCCAAATCTACCAGAGACACGAAAAAAGCTGGTTGATGGGAAAACGTATCTCCTTTCAAACATGGCTGTTTTATCCGTATCTAGTCTCTAGGTTAAATTTCAGAGGGGTATGGGATGATGTCATGTTGTTTTTCACGCCGTAATTCTGACAGTTTCGTCCCTAAGTGTAACACTTTTCGAAAGTTCCAGAGCTTTGGATTTGTTTTTGGATTGACACAATGATATACACATTCCTGGTACCCTAAATACAACACTTTTTGCTGGATGTTTGGGGAACAAAACAACAGACCCCCATTTTTTCCAAATAAAGCTTTGGAATCATCATCCAATTGATAGACAACCATCCAAAAATGGTAGTTTAGGGTACCAGGTTGGTATACAGTTACATAGATTCTATACGATAACATTGATAACATACACATCTCATGTTTTTACATATTGAAGTACACCAAGCCGGGCAAGGGAAGCAAGTGAGCAATGAAAAAAGGGCCCCTGGTTGTTGAGGGTGTACAGGGGATGAAATCCTACACAGTTATATTAGGATTGTTGCATAAGCCATGAAATATGAAATAAGGATCCCTATTAAACGACCAGGATTTCATGGAACGTATCCGTTTTTTTTTCGTGGCTCAACTAGACAACACTATTTAGTGGACTCTGAGGACATGAGTTATCCCAATATGGGCGTAGATACTTCGAGTGGCACTACTTCGGTGGATCATATCTACAAATTGCAGTGGAGAATACCTATGTATCTTGGATTTTGTGAACAGTTCAGGTGACAGATTGTTTTCTCTTGTGTGTTTTGTTATTTGTTGATTGTGTGGGATGTTCAAAGATGACTTTTTTGTATGTTATTTTGTTGGTTTATTTGTTTACACCATTGGCATGAAAACAAACACCATGAAACAAATTAAGACATTTGATCATGTCTTCTAGACATGAATCTTGGATTTTTTTGGTGTAATTTTGATCATGGAGACTCTAATCATGGGATGACTTCAACATCGCCATGAACAAATCACCATTTTTTTGCTCAGAATATGTTATTGTGTTTGTTTACTTAAGGTGATTTTTTACTGTTTATCATGGTAAATCCCCTTTGCTCACCACCATTTGGGGAATATTTATGTGAATTTTTCCAACCACCTAATAAGCAAATCAAAGATTTCCACCTAAGAATCATGGTCAAATAGCATCCATGTGACTGGAATTACCTAGAGTTGGTTGATTTTCATGGTAATTCGTAGGGGAAACATACGTACCAGCCTCCTTGCATGGGAATGAACCAACCCGTCGTTCCCGCAACTTTTTCAAGGTATACTTTGAAGGTGGATCTCAAGAAGATGCTTGGCTTCTGTTTTGTGGCTGATCCAATTTTTTTTTTCTCATGGGAATTTAAGGGGCCAACAACTTCCCACAAAAAATATCATGTTGTGAAATCCCCCTGGGTGCCAGGAAATGGCCGGCCTCACTATACGGGGATTATGAAACCCAATCATTGTCCCTTGATAATCCCTTAGAAAGGCCTTATTTTGCTGATCCTTTTGAAAACGGCACCCATGGTCGATTTGAGTTACTATGTTATTATTTGTTTTGTATGAAGATTCCCCAATTATTTGATATTATTTGGGGGTAAAAATGAACATGTTATAATCCCAGGGTCACTTAGAGGATCATCCCAGAACTTGACGTAAGTGGTTAGGATCACCCCAATTTATAAGCCATAAAGTTCGGTCATTTGGAAGGGGTCCGGGAACAACCCGATCCTTAGGGGACCAAAACGATCACCATGGGCACTGCTTAACGGAGCCCATCCTCCAAGCAACTCGCAACTCCCATGGTCGATTCGGTCGTTGCTTTTAACCCCCGGAAACTAACATGACTGGCTGGAAAATTCCAACCATTATTACTAGGTGGTGGTTTCATCTTTAAACAAAAAAAAATCACCCTATTATTTGGGGACTAATCCCTAGGCGTCCCAGGGGTTACTGAGGAACCTTTTGGGGAAGTAGTTCCTGACAAACCCTTTGAAACCGACTTGCTGCCCAGGAGGCTTTTGGGGATCTCTGGGGGCCACTGTGGTCCAAAAGGCTGCTGAGCAGCCATTTGGCTCATGGGGTTTGGAAGGCAAGACATGTTAAAAGGGGATTATCCAAATCCAAACTAGCCAACGCTAGTTAAAGTGATGTTAGGTTCAAATCCCCAGGTACCATCATGGGATTCACAACTTATCCCTAGTTTCAAACACCTGCTTCCTTGGACCCTCAAAAAAGATTTCATGGCAGGCACTTAAACTGGTGGAAAACTGGTGGAAAATCTCAAGTACTAGTAACAAGTACTATTAGGCAACCTGCTGTGTCGCCATAATCCATGGGGCTGCTTCGCTCTGCTTCTCTTCGAGGTGCCACCCCCCATGTTGGGAAGGAAATGGAGGATCTCTGAATTGGTCTCTTCATAGAGTGTTCATTTTTTGATTGGATTTTCCACTGGCTGGTGCAACTTCAGGGGAATGAGGGTTCATGAACCAGATCTGTTTTAAACAATCTATTATAAGCCAGGAAATTGTCATTTCTTAAATGCTCTCATCCGGGTCCACTAGTACTGCATGATCACAACAGCTAGCTCTTTCAACGCAGCAGTGGATCGGCTCTGATTGGTGAAACGTACCTGGCCATGGCGGACAAGGTGCAGGAAGCTTTGGATGCTGGTGAGAGGATGGCGGGTCGGATTAAAGCAACCAGTGCTGGCTGCAAGGCCTACTTGCATCCCCTCAAGTTTAAGGTTTCAGTGTCTAGGTGCATCAACCCAAACTGCAGACCACATCACACAGTTTTTTTTACGATCAAATCCCATCCTAAAAAGCCAGATAGTGTTGCATGTGGGCATCACAACTCAGGCACAAGCTCAAAAAATCTTTGATGCAATTCGAACCCATGCAGAATGCTATATGGCGGACATCTTGGCTGGGGACGATGCTTGGTAAATGCATCCCGCTAGATATTTCATGTTTTACACATATATATATATATCCAGTGTAAGGCACTTGCTAATTTTGAAAAGATGTATACCATGATTTGTACCATCAGACTGCCTGTGATAAAAATCATTGTGAAAACCTACAGCTAATAAGGACAGACCATTGGTCTATTGGACACCAAGAGATCGTCAAGTTGTATCAGATAGTGCAAAACTATGAGCTTATCAAAGAGTATCTCTACTGCGTCGGCTATGAAAACACCTCTACCACATCAATTTCACCACTTCACCAAGGCCACGAAAGCGGACGCAAACAGTTCGTCCCAACAAAGAGGAGATTCCGTCGGGTCGCTATTTTTGTCAGACTTACGGAAATTGCAATCATTGATGTCAAATAAATTAGATTTCATATTTTGCGGTAGTAAGGCTTCATTAAGTCCTTATTTCCTGTGCGGTGGCTTTGGGATGCGGTTTAGAGGGGGGTTGCTTTTGTCTAACAACATCCAACACCGACAGCCTAAGATAACCCCCAACCAACGTAGCTCTCTGTTGGGGGTTTCACGAGCCCCGAAACATGATATCAATGGAGCAACCTGCAACAAACGTAGACTTAGATGTCAATTGGAGGTTTGGCAATTCCGAAACATGATAAAAATGGAGCAACTTTCAACAGAGATCCATAGTATGCATATTTGCTGAACATTTTCTGCACTCTCATTTGAACTTGGTGAATGATCTAGCTGCAGGACCGCAAGCGGCTCTGTGATCCGTCCGAATACGGACGTGCCTTCATATGGCATCGGAGTGCAGAGCTCAGCAAGGTGAAACAAAGAAGAAACTTTCTGCGGAATGCACATTTCCAAGAAGAAAAGCAATGCGTCCTTGGTAATTTCTACAAAAAGCGTAGGCATTGAGCCCTGTGCGCCTTTTTGTAAAGGGCATTTATCCTTTCAATATTTTAACTGTCCAGCTTGAGCATTTCATTTTATATAGAGGGTTACTTGTTGATGGCTTTCACGGTTGGTAAAATGAAGGTCTTGAGAAACTTTTCATGCTGTTTTCAATGTTCAAAGCCCCTTTGTTTCTGATTTTCTACTGGCATCTGATTCTGTAGGTTGGTTTCTCTATTGCAGTTAAGGGCAAGTGGAGGACAGTGGAAGTTAGTCTTTTCATTGTATAGCATGTTTATGATTTGGTAGTTGTGTCCATTGACGCCTCTTGATGTCATTGATTTTGTAGTGGCTGGTTTTGTTTTCAGCAGCCTGCACTTTACGATCCGGAAATAGAAGAGTAAAAACTGATAAGTAATGTATTGAATTGTTTGGGGCCAATGCGTGTTCTGATTATTCTAACTTCTTACAAAGTTATGCTGCCGATAACTTGAGATGAAGTTTTCATATGACAGAGGTTTGCCATGGTCATTATGACACTGATGTGGCTGTAAGTCAAAATTTCCATATTGTCACACAAAGGCCCTGAATTTTTCCGAGGCCCGAGGCATTGTAAGAACATTTGGGCCAGGGATTTTGCAAGTGTGTGATTTTCACATTTTTGGGTAAAGAGAAACAATGTTGTTCCCGGCAATAGTCGAAAATCCATTGCCCGTGGTGCTTGACTGAGTCTGTTTGTGGCATGCTGACGGAGTGGTATTACGGCAGCAAATCAGAAGGCAGGATCAGCGCAGCTCGGCTTCACATTGGTTGTACTCATGTGGGAAACACACATCTCGCAGCAGAAGGGTTAGCATTGGAAGACCACTTCAGATTCGCGCAGGAGGATCAGCTGGTTCATATGCTGCAGTCTTCATCCTCGAAAAGAGCATGGCTGCTGATGACGCCACATATTTTTGGGAGTCTCCAGGCTCGCCGCTGGGAGATCGAAAAAAATCCTCCACAAATTCTGGGACCATGAACAATATGAAGGTTGGGGAGGGTGCATTTCATTTGCAGAGCCGTGATTTTTCCGAAGGAGCCAACCCCTGGCACTTAAAAGCAACAACATGATGAAGACGTTGGACCCCATTGAATTCATTTGATTTTACAGGGGGCCAACCCCTCTGGGTCCTGGGCGCATCCAACGGGGATTATCAAACCACTTGAGTATACTAATGAATTTCTCGTCCTCAAAATGACTCTCGAATCCAGCGAAGTGCAGTTGAAGCAGCGTGGCACGAGAACTGGGCCTACTATGGCATTCTTCTTCGAAAAGATGTCTGATGACGAGTGGCTTGCCGGCACACTTGTGTTAGGAGTCTTGTGCACCAAAACAGGAATTGAATCAACATTCAAGACTTCAGCAGGCATTTTGTAGGAAATGTTCCTGGAAATCCTCACACAATATTTTGTATTACATATATATTCCCACATTTGGATACCCACATCAAAGTGCAATTTTTAAGGATGGTTAATTTTTGCGTTTGATCTTACAAAAATGAAAGGGCATTTTCTAAGGAACATTTCAGGGTTATGATGGGGCTTTTGTGGGGGTCATGCCCAGGCATTCTTTAGTTGATTTTTTCGTGTTCCCATAGGCATTCTTTAGTATTGAGAGTGGGGATATCGCAAAATGGCCAGGCATGTTAGTTCACAAAGACTACGCTACTAGTAGTGAAATTGTAACGGGGTTCCGAAAGGTGGTTTGAATGTGTGCATCCAAAATCCATTGCATTTCCACCTGAGGGCCTTAGAAAAAGTCCGGAACCACCTTTCGGAACTTGGATCCGTGACTGTGACGAAGGCTGAGATGTTAGGGTGGGCATGCAAAATGGCCCAAATTGCACATAACTGGACCACATGCTCGTGTCTGAACAATTGGCGTGCGGAAGAGCGGCCAGAGGTTTCAAAGAAATACTCATGGGCTTTGAAAGATCTGGGCGCTTTATAAAGATCCGGCGTTGTCTCCAATCGTTTTTTGGGTCAGCTCAAAAGGTTCCAAAGTCAGCCAACAGGAGTTTACGTTCTAAGCTGTGACCCTTGAAGACCCAGACAAGAACAATGTTAGGTTTGGGGGTTTTGAACTAGTCACTAGGTTCGGAAATTGGACAACACGAGTCAGCGGCCATACACCTTTGGACACCGTTTCAGCCTGGAAAAACTGTTTTGCTGCGGGTGTCCGCCCACAATCCTGCCCAGTCGATCATCGGGAGAATTGATTTGAGCCGTCACTGAAAAGGTCTGACCAAGGGCCATGTATTCGGATGGAACAGCAGCTCAAGCCCGCAAAACCGAAGGGGACCTTAAAACCGGAGGATAGGTCATCATGTAGCATTTAGGCTCGACTTGACTCCTAATTCAATGGCAATGGCCTTTGTGATATGGGAAGAGTTGCAGTTTGGCGTCAATATGCGCGAATAAGAGTGATAGAACAAGATACACGATGGATTAGTTTTTGTTGAGCTTTCCCAAACCGAAGCCAAACCGAAGCAGAAAACGAAGGCAATTTCACGATTTGTTCACTTTCGAAGGGGTGTGCCTCATTAAAACCAATCCATTCTTACAAGACTGCTTGAAGCACTTCTGGAATTTGCAGCATGTGCTTTGCCTGGGAAGAAAATGCAATCACGCGTAAGCCGCGTAATCAGAAGCACCGTCCATCCACTCGTAGAAACATGCAAGCCCTTCCACCTCGAAGAGTAACGTAATGCAACGGAGGAACGAAAACAAATTGAATAAAGCCTTGCAGGAACGCAGGCAAAAGTACAAGGCTTCCAAAAAGGAGCGCCACAACCAACGTCACGTAAGCCGTTGAGAAACAGACAAAGCCAAAGCTGTTTGAAAGACAGACGTGTGCCAAACATGGAAAACCGAAGGGGACCTTTAAACCGAAGGATAAAAAGATATTCCATTTTGCCGCGCTTGAATTTTGGCGACAGCCCATTTTGATTTTTCATTCGATTTGGAACTCAGAGTGGGTATCCGAATTCAGAACCGACAGACGAAACGAG
This sequence comes from Breviolum minutum Mf 1.05b.01, assembly GCA_000507305.1. NCBI lineage: Eukaryota > Dinophyceae > Suessiales > Symbiodiniaceae > Breviolum > Breviolum minutum. Next base: position 172,920 of record DF239122.1, read on the forward strand.
GAATCTTTTTTGGCCATTTTCATGTCATCTCTACTCCCATTCAACGATTCTCAATCAAATCATCTACCTAAGTTTGTGTAAGGGCCCAGACGTAGTTTGTTCTTCTACTTGGAGGGGGTGGGGGGGCAGGACGGGTTTTTAAATACGACAAGCCTAGTTGTGAGAAACCTAGTTGAAAGGGTGTTCATTGCAGTGGAACCAATGTTTATTCCCGCGGAGCTTCCCCTGAAAAAAAGTATCAAAGTTGGCATTGCTTTTGATTTTTGGCAGTCTGGCTTTTGCAGCCCTGGGCGATGTAGAATTTTGTAAGAAACTTTTGTTTCCCGCAAACTGTGTTTGCCACAATGATTTGTGAATCAGCACCCTTTGGAACCTTAGGGGTCATGCTTTAGTTTGTGCTTGTAAGTTAGGGCCCTGGGATGAATCCTGGTGCAAAACTAGTTTTGTTGTTTTGCAGATTGGACATTTCCACTGTTAATTCCAAATTTTCGGGCCGCTTCCAGGCCGCTTCCAGTGCTGCAAAAGGGTAAGGCAAAATGCCGTTTTTCTTCCATTTGACATGACAGATATTTTCCATATTCTGCCACGATCCATTGTAATCAGTAAGTCAGCATCTTACCGATTACTTTTTCTGACAGTAGTCCTCATCCAGAGCGCTCTATAATAGAGAATTCTTTTGCTAGGCATTCCCCAGAACGAATCATCCGAGGTTTTTTTCAGCGCAATTTAAAGAACATTCTGGTACACGGTGCGTTTGCTATGGGCGCCGCTCCGAGAAAGTAAAGATCGTCTGATCCTTGGAACCTGCATGGGACCACATGGAGTGTGAATTTGGAATTCCGGAGGTTGGAAGCTTTGGGATAGTCAAGCATGCTGTTTGTTTTCAATATTCTTGCAAGTGTATGTTCTTGAGCCGTGTGCTAGGTTTTTGTAAGGTTCTTTTATTCTATAATGTTTTATCATTCGCCCTGTTTAGCGGTCGGGGGACATGTAACTCCCTATAGTCCAGGTTCATAGCAAAGGTAGGGGCGCCCGCCCTAAAAAAGTAGAGCGTGATTGCAGTGCCGTGCGCATGTTGATATAGAATCTCAACCCATACTGAAAGGAAATGATGTTTTTTCCACAGGGTGGTGCCAAAATCGCCTTCAAGCCCGATTCATTCAATGACAGCGTGCACATTGGGAATTGACTCAATTGATGTGCCTTCGATTGATGTGCCTTTTTTCTAGGACAGCGTGGACATGCAGTGATGTGCCCTTTTCCGGGTTGATGTGCCTTAGGGCGCCCACCAAGTAGGACATTGCGCTGCACACTCCAAAGAGGATGGTCTCCCGGGTCACCAGCAATTGATTCAATCAGCTTCGCAGCGCGCGGTGGATCATAATAATCTGTTGTTGAACTTCCAGGTTTTTTTGGCCCAATTCCCTCTGACCTCGGCTTTAGATTTATCCATCAAGGCTTTCTGGCAATGGCAGCGCTACCTGACTTTGAGCCATCATGGGGAACTGTGTTTGTACATGAAAGTGGGAAGAAAATCGGGAGCGCAGCCAGAAAACGCTGTGATGCATACAAGGTGGCCAAGACAATCAGAGAGTTCACATCTCTCGGTGGCAAAACATTGGATCTAGCCTATGATTACCGTCACCGATTGGTTACTTGGACTGATCAGACCGGCCAGGCTTTCCAGTTCGAAAACCAAGCCGATGATTCATTGCCGGCGCCCAAGCGTTCACGTGTGTTGCAAAGGGCAATCAGGGCCCCAGATGAAGATGAAGATTCTCCTGAAAGCCGCGAGGCTGAGAGTAGCCTGGTTTCGTTGGAGAAGGATAAGGTGGTGCAATTGGGCGAGTTTCTGGCCGGGCTCTCTGAGTGGGCTCAGGAGCAGAAGAATGATCTGGAGAGTTTGGTGCAGACTTGCGCAAATTGGAAGGATGAACTCGGTCCCATCTTGAAAACTCTTTGATATTATGTGTAGTATCACCTTCAATTGGAATGCTTGTATGCTTCCAAATGGAGGCTGCTTGTTGACCTGCGATCGGATGGACCCGACGGATCATCTTGAAGACCCTTTGATATTATGTGTAATATCACCTTCAGTTGGAATGTTCGTATGCTTCCAAATGGAGGCTGCTTGTTGATTTGTTGCTTTGTGATCGGGTGGAACGCATGGATCGGGTGGAAAAAACAGAGACAAGTGTATGGATTACATCACATGTCCATGCTTGGCCATCCATGAATTTCAAAAAAAACATTTCATATGTCGCAGAGGATTTCATGACAAACATGCCCTGCCATTTGATCTCCCCTATATCGAAGTCAACACCCAAAACCACTAGGGCTCAGTAACACCAAAAAAAGTCTTCCCGAACGACACTAAATGAGTTCGTCATGTTCCTGGGTGGTTTGTCATGATGAGTTGGAAATCCTTCAGAGAGGTTAAATATCCTTAAGTCTCCACTCAGGTGTGGTGAAGAGAAGGGAGAGAAGGAGGTTCGTACCGTTTTTTGGTTGTATTCTGAGGTCTGTTTGCTTGATATGAGATGACATCAAAACCCCAAACGAGAACAATGTTTGGTTGGGGGTTTTACGCAGGGAGCTGTGATCGTTGCATGCGATGAAATGACATCAAAGACAAAAATAGATTCTTCGTTGAGATCATGGATTTTCAAAGTGACAATCAAACTGGGACGAATGTTTTGTTGGGCATTTTGCATTCTGATCGAATTGTCCACATTTTGCGGCTCAAATTTTCCAACAATGAGATTCATCCTGAATTTTGTTTCCATTTGCTACCATTAACTTCTGCTTGCAGCTATGAGCAGAACCTCTTTTGCGGCAGCGAGTCTTGACGCTTGTGACTATCTGTCACCGTTCACCACGTATAATTCGCCTGAAGCAGCGCTGGTGGCACTCTTCAAGGGGAGCGCTAAGAAGCGACTTTTCAAGCAAACCAAGTTATGGTTTTCATTGTCAGATTTCCAGGAATATTTGGTTGCCCTTCTGGGTGATGTGATAGTATGGATTCTCCTCCCCTTTTTTGATCCGAGACATTGAAGACCAAGACATCAAAGCAGAAATTCAAAAGCCTTATGAACTTTTCGGCCTTCAACTTGAAAGTGCATAGCAACAACGAAGAGGTAATGGTTGGACTGCTGACACTAAACTAAAGGATGCTGATACCCATTGGATGACAGTCCATGTTCATTCCAAGGCTTGGTGCGTCGCTCTCAGACACGGTCAATCCACGTCGTGGTGCCTTGCGTGAAAGGGAGCAGGCAGAAATTGGTGCCTAGGCCTGGCTTCATTGTTTGCTTCCAGTTTGCCTTTAGTGCTTTTGTATAAGAACAGACTAGACGAAATTTGTCTACCAAACATTTCAGACGCATTGCCTTGGGAACTATACACGTGTTAGCCCTATATCCTCACTTAACATGGTGTTTCTGATCCATGCACCCAAGGCAACCTTCTTGCAAATCGCACTTTCAAGTTGGTGAAGTTCGTCATTCCCAATTTTGCAGAAGAACTGAGCAAGAAGAATGCGAGTATCCAGAGCACTGGAACCTTTGCAGATATTGTGTTTTGTTTGTGGCGGCGTGTTTGTCTGAAGCTATTGAGGCTAATTTTGAACCCCATGTCAGTCTTGTGTCCTCGATACATCAAAGGGTTTGACAGCACAAATCCAGGAAAAGAGATGGGCATATAAACATATTTTTTCACCCTCCCATCCCACTTTGGAGCACGCGCGATTTTCAGGATTCAGCTTGCAAACTGTGGATCCCAATTGGGTTTGGACACAGACCGTGAACCTCATCGTGAAAGTTGACCAGCATGAAGAGGCCTTTTCACCAAGGGGGTTGCCTTCAGTATTTGCCCGGAGTTTGTCGGAACATATTGCCATTGAATATATGAATATATCATACAACATTGTGGATACTGGCTTTGCTAGTGGTTTGCTACTTGATTTCAGCAAAGGTTTTTGTTCAACAGACACATGTTATGTTGCCCCTCCGTCTGTACAGGAAAGCCTTTCCAACTGACACCAAATTCATAGTTAAAAATTTCCAAGAAACGGCCCATCGACAGGAACAGGGTACAAATCTTGCAAACCTTGGCAGGAACTAACCGAAGAAATTCTAACTTCTTTTGACGGAATTTGTAAGATCATACATGCGTGTACTGGGCAACCCTAAGTGCTTACACAGAAGTCATGTTTGGACAGTACATCGAGATTTCTCGCACACTCAACTTGTGTCCCTCTGTATACCACCTTGAGCTGGATTGTTGCGCAGGGACCGCGGTCGAACACTTCTGGCTTTTTGCACCACTTCTACGTGTTGGACGAGGCGGTCGGAACTGATGTGTGTGCCTTGATGGCACTTGCACTATATAGGCCGAAGATTTGCAATAGCGTTGTAAGTGTTTTTTGGATAAATTGGGGCTCTTTGATGCAATATGTCGTTTTATGATGTTTTGTTTACTCTGGATCCCCCTTTTTCCACGGTCTATCAGTGCGGCTCGAGTAGCAGTCCCAGTATCAAGGGCGAGGACTTTAGTGCTGTGAATACGGTTTGAAGCTTTCTCACGTTGTGCCATCCTCCAAGCCCCAAGCTTCTGGCTTTTCCCTTTTGCTTCTCTCAAGCCAGCGCTCAGGCGAAAGCATCAAGCAGATCCTGTCTCGGAACGTTTTGGGGGGCAAGAAAAATCAGCCGGCTCGCACCGGATTCGTTGCTACCCTTGAAGTGACAACCCTGGCACTATTGCTCTTCGTGGGTTGCAAAGGCTCTAAGACGACGAGCCTTGGTACGCAGAAAAAAATCTGAAATGTCTTTAAACAGTTGAGACCTGAAGACCTATCCTGGCCCACAATTAGACTCACCTGTTTCAAGCAGTTTTTGCCGGCTGGTTTTTTTCCGGTTTTCCAATCTGGATCCGTAGAAAATGGGATTTTATCAGATTTTTTGGGCGTGAATTATTGCAGTGGCTCTACGGGTTGTTGCTGCCACAACGAAAGCATGACATATCATATCCATCGGGCCAGGTTGTTGCTTCCTCAAGGTATCAATCAAAGCTGCCCTGTTTAACAAGGGCGGGTTGACTACTCTTGCCCTATCCTGCAGGTTTCCATTGAGTATGCTGCGCATTGATGACAAGGAGTTCATGGCATTGACACGCAGTCAGTCAACCCTCACGGCTGCTGGGTTGCATTTTTTCATATTCCTTACAATCACATGGGCAACCCAGAACGGCTACAAAGTGATATTGTGGTTTTTGAAGCAAACAACTTGCTTTATATCTTGGTCCAAACAGGGGCCAGGGTCAAGAGATGCTATGATGAAATTGGTTACATCAGGTTTGTGGAGTTTTTGCGTTTTTCCATCTCAATCTTGGCTGGCATGGGGGTCGTGTCATACCCCAAAGCTAGCGTATTTGAGCAATGGTAAAACCCCCAACAGAGATCTACATTGGTTGGGGGTTATCTTAGGCAGAAAATTTGGAAGACATGACGTGTCTAGCAATTATGTATAGAATTGGGGCAAGCGAAGGCAACCCCACACACTGTTTCGCTCTTGCTGCATTGAGGAATATTGGCTGATTCCTGATGATGCTGAATTTTGGGTGTCCCACACAAAGATGTCAGTGAAAGTGGAGCTCCAGATGAATGAGCAAAATTGGAAGTCCCAGGCAGAGACATATCTCGATACAACCATCAGCTGCTTGGCTAAACGCAAGAAGCAGTTGGAAGACGATTTGGCCTATGTGCAGGAGGAGCTGCAAAAGTGCAAAGCACAGAAGGGGGCAGATGGTGAAGATGCACCTGGTCCAGCAGTTTCTTCAGCTTGAGCCGGATGGTTGATTGAAAGTGGCCTATCAGTTCCCTGCTCTTGAGCAGAACATGTTTCAGCCAAACTAATTGTTGATCAACATTGTTACCGAAATGACAAGTATGAAAAGGTCACAGTAGAGATGGCTCTGTCGAATTTTGCATCCCTGGCTTCCATCATGGATCCAAGGCCTGACTGAATGGCGGCCTATCCTGTGTGATTGGAAGCCAGCTGTCGATTTGTGCAATTTTGATTTTTTTCTATCTATCTCAGCAAATGGACAACAAACGCCATGCCAAAAATGATGCTTTCAAATAGATTGACAGCGAATGGCTTTTTGACGTGGCTCTGCGGGGCCCACCTTGATGGCAGAAAAAAGATATTGAAGAACGCAGTTTTCACATTGGGAACTGGAGATAGTCATTGACCAAGCTGATCTGCATCTAGCTTCAGTAGGTCCTCGAGGTACTCCTGGCATCTGTCATCACAGCTTTATGTATTGGAGTAATTGGCGTAATGATTTACAGCAGTGGCCGATGAAACGGTTGCCAACCCCAAATATCGTAGGTTCTTCTTGAGCAGCCGATATTTCCAGTTCCCAACCGGCCAGCCAAACACTTTGATTTTTTTTGTGGCTTCACTTTTCGCCAACCTCCGGCTACCGTGCCATTCTCAGAAGGTGATTGGACCTCTAGGGTTAAGAACCGAAGAGTGATACAACCAGGGCCCTTAAAAGGGATTGTTTCCCAAGCATCATTTTCCAGAAATCAACTCGTTCTTCAACTTGGTGGGATTGGAACAAAAATGACGGCAAGAACATTTATTTGGTTTGTGAGGTAAAATTCTTTGGTTTAAAGTTTCAACTATTTGTTATCCAATCGTATAGAATTCATGTATAGTATAGTTCACACCAAAGTTGTAAGACCGAGAGAACAGTTATTTCAGCTTTTTTTTGCTACAGTGTTCTGCTAGTTATGTTTAATTTTGGTTGACCATTGATTTCATTTGCCAGTTCAATAGCGTTTTTTAGGGTGTAAGCTCATCTCTATACTAAATTGTTGCCATTTTGCAGCTTGCTGCAGGAGTGTTGGCAGAGAAAACTAGCCGCAAAGTTTGGATCTTTGAGAAAGGCCAGTATTCGGGGCTGGTGGTGAGCACTCTACGGGGGACTTTGCAAAAGACTATCCAAAACCCACATGGAAATTTTCATAACAAATATATGATGAAAAGAGTTTTTTTGTGCGATGCAAACCCTTCAATGGTTTCATCAGGCCTGTTGCATTTCTTGTTTTCTATATTCAATCTTGGTTGGCATGGCTTCGTCTAACCTCCACTGAGTTTGTATCTGAGCAGTACAAAACCACCAGCAGAGATGTATTTACCTGCACATGTTTTTTACAATCTACTGTATATAGAATGGAAAACTCCTGGCAAAACGTCTGCAGTGTAGATATCGCCTTTGCTACAGTAGGACAATGGACCTTGGATGTGTTTCCATAGGCAAAAAGGCTCAAACCAAACCCTGTCGATTTTGAGATGGCTCCCAAATCAGCACCTGTCCTTCGCCCGATTGATTGACTTAGGCATCCATCCCCCCTACAATAACCATTAGCTTGAATATGAAGAGCATTTATCGTCCTGAGCGTCACATACAATCTTCATTCATGAAGTTCGTGGGGGTCGTGGGTTGATCCGCGATACTTAGACGCATTTGATTCCTTCAATCCTTAAGTTCAACCGATCATGCGCCCAACCTGACTTGACCACCGATCACCTTGCCTAGGACTGGGCAAAAACACAAGCCACTCGTCTGCAGTGCCTTGGAACTCACATGGTTAGTTTTATTTTTCAGGAGTTAGTTTTAGATTTAAAGGTACATGCATTCCGACTGCCAAATTCAAAAACTTTAACATTTGTACCCCTTGAGGCAAGGGTGGTGACATCTTGGTTGGCACACGAGCTTGTGTGCAACGTTCTTGCAAGCTCACCACATGACAAAACATTGCAGTTGATGACGAAGCATGTGTTTCTTTGGTTTGATTATCAGCACTTGTATATAGAGTACTTAGTTTTCTTTGGTTTCATGATCAGCACTATGTAGTGTTCTTGGGTTTGGGACCCACACAAACAGCGATAGTATTTTATGTGCCAAACATTTTTTTAGGTGGCACCTTGCCAATTGGTTTGACCTGCATGAACGTGCTGGGATGAGACTGGATGATACCGACATCATCAACTTCAGGAGAGCGAGTGACCCTTTTGCTAAGTTTGGATTGGAGGAATTGTTGCAGGTACATTTGCTTGAGGGCTTTTAGGATTCCTTCTTCGAGATGACTGAAGAATATATATTTAAGAAACTTGCCTAGTCGCCAGACCAAATCATGCCATCTCAGGATGAGTCTATGCAGGCATATATTGCTCTGGCGTACAAGGCATTGTCATGTGGAAAGCTGCTGCGGCCAAGCAGGCCTAAGCACCATGCCCCTAGATTTTCAATTATTCATTGTTTTTTCTTTGCAAGTATTTAGTGTATATGTATACATATACATGATATATATTACTTTTATTGAAAGTTATAATATTAATATCATTTGTACAATAATTTTTTTACCTCAGCAGTACTTTGGGATATGGGCCCTTTCTTTTCCGTCTCAGGAACCGATGGGAAGTATATGTTTGTGAAGTCAAACATCAGGTAGTACAGGTATAACAAAATGGATGTAAACTTGAAAGCTCTTTCATTTTTGTGTTTCACCTGTATCTCGAGCCAATCGAATCTTCATCCTAATGGCTGGCAAGAGATCCTACATGCAGAATCCACTGAAAGTGTTTCAGCTTACAAATTTGAAGTCTTACGTTTGTTTTTTGGCCAATGGCACTTCTCAAGTTTTCATGTTGTGTGTATTTGTGCATTTTGCAACGTTGTATGTCTCCAATTGACGTCTAAGGAATCAATTCAAGGTTTCATCATGGCTTTCGCTGTGAAGATTACGTAGGACGCTTCACTGACATTGCATCCTGCTGCCACAAGAGCAAACTGGAGGATGCAACAATTAAAAGGTTTTATCTAGGTTTAGTTACTAACCATCAATCAGTGTTCAGTGTCAATGAAGATGAGATTTCTTCAGACTGATGGTGGTGATGTGTTTCTCAACGCAACGTCAGGTGCCTAAGACGGAAAAAGCCATGCCCCCACCCCCTTCTGGGGCCTATTTCCCAAAGACCTGCTGAGGAGGTAGTTGGACCCTAAATGTTTCTGAGCGGGCATCTCCAGCGCAAACACCTCATGAGTAGCCATTCAGGATGGCCGGGGAATATTTTTCAAATGGGTTGAAACCACCAACTAAATTAAGAAGATGTATCTGCTATTAAACATCAGGTGATTTTTCATTGTGATGTTTGTTTTTTGTCCGGGTGTTTTTTAATGGCCCCTTCTCTTGAAGCAATCAACCCCCCTTTCTTTCTTTCGTTCTTTCTTTCGGTTGGCATGTATAGGGTCTGTTTGACTCAGCCACTGAATCAAACCCCCAACTACAACAAAACCCTGGCAGTCATAGTACACACATAAACAAAGGGCTGTAACCTGAAAAAAGACGTGATTTTTTTTTGGGAAAAGGAACAACCATCTACCTGTAAAACCTAGGAAAGTAGTTTCTTTTAGGCAACTGTGGCTGGCTGGTTTTTAGGGGGTAACAAGTTGATGGAAATTAATGGCGCCGCACCGGCTGTTTTCCAGGTATAAAGTGGGCCCCTACTTGGAGGATCCTCCCAGTTAGTAAGTGGTTAACAACCATGGTTAGTAAGTTCCCTATGTAGGGTTATTCCCCTTCCAATTGGGCTAAATGGCTCATAAATAGGGGTTACTAACCACTTACTAACTGGGATGATCCTCCAAGTACAAAAGTTATAGGCTTTAAGACTTCATTTTATGGGTGAAAGAACCACAGTGACCCAATTTGTTTTTTTCGGCCATTTATTGGGGTTATACTGTAACTCTATTTACAACCAAAAGGGGCCCATTTGAATACAAACCATCTAGATACATTTTGTTCAATATAGAAGTCATAGAATTATAGGGAATCGCCCGAAGCAGTTCATTGATGGAAGAAATCGGGCTAACCACCTGGGATGTATAAAGCTTGTAAATAGTGGGACAACCTACCTATCAACTGGTGCAGGATCTCTTCCATCAACAGTATGATTGGACCACCTCGAGTGTTTGTTCCTCGCTCTATAGTATCATTTCCAGCTTTTTCCCTCAGGAAGACGACGTTGAACCAAATTGCCGACCGCCTTTTTGATAGCGAAGATCTACGTTCAGTACCCATCTTTGCATGTGGCATTCATCTGTGCAATACGTTGCTTGGGTCCAACGTTGGAAACAACGCACAATCACACACAAATGCCCTGGAAGTCCAAAGGCTATTTTTGGAATGGTTTTCTTCCGGTACAGACTATTGGTTTAGTAGGGATCTACAATCAACAATTCCAAGGGACTATTATTTTAATAGTCTTTGACATGTCTTTGACTGCCAAGGAATTGGGTGTTTGAGTGTGGGTCAAAGCGATTGTTCTTCCCAAAGAAAGATCTAACTCTATAGCATCAAGTCAAAACTCCCAGTAAATGTTTCCAACCCCATATTGATCCGGAACATACGGCTATGGCTGACACACAAAAAGTCTTGGAAGACTCAACATGATTTCAGTGTTCCAAACATCCCCCCGAAAAGACCTCGCGCATTTGTTTGAATTGAACTGCTAAGTTTCAAGAGTGCGAAAAGTAAGCCTACTTGCAACTTGCAACCGGTTTTTGGATGTTTTTGGGCCCATCTTGTGGGACTCCATCATTTTTTCAAACAGCAGAACGATCCAACGGAACCCAGGTTAGGGATTCGTGCAGCGCAGCTCTTCAACGAAAACGCCAAGGAGGGGGAGGGGAAACTTTGGTGACGGATGTCTCAGAGGCAAATGTGGTTTAGGATCCACAGGAATATTATATTTACATACATGAATGGTTGATTTTTATGGTAAAATGTAGGCAAATATACCATATACCTGAATTTTCCAAGTGTGTAAATTTGTGCCTTTGCACCAAACAAACCTACCTACAGGCAGAAATTTTACATATCTGGAAGATCCAGGTATGCATCTTAAATGGGATATAGTAAGTCTGGGTGTTGGTTTGACATATTTGTTGATTTTTACTCCGAAGGTTTGAGGAAATGACACCCTGTGCATATTTTTTTAGGTGATTCAAGCACCAACTGGCTACGTTTGTACCTGTGTTAGGACATGTAACCATAGATATACGCCATGGAAATTTCAGTGGGTGAAATCATCGTTTGTGATCCAGAACAATTGATCCGAACTCTTCCCTAGAACCCGAAAATGATGGTTTGGTTCAGATGATTTTCCTCTTCCAGGGGTGTATTCTCACGTTCCATGTTAATCTTCTGGGGTGTAGCTCACATTACGGAATTCGAGGCACTGATAGTGCCTATGGATTCAATCTACGTGCGTATCTGAAGTTATGACTGTTTGACATCGTGTGTTGTAAGGGAATTCTTGGTGATTTCCAACATGAATATAGCTAATTTGATGTAAGGATATTTTGAGAGTATTCGCTAGCTTCTAGTTCACCCACATGGAAAATTTCACATGATACAAAAGGTGGTGGTTTCAAAGACACTCTGACTTGGCCAAAATGATGGCCATATATTTTCCAGATGGGTGTTTCAACCACCAAATACGATCCGGTAATCTAACATAGCCATGAAAAATCCACCATTTTTTGATGCCACTTACCAGGTTAGATTCGGATTTTCCATGGCTATGTTAGTTCACCATAGGGTAGATTAGTTGCAGGATGTACACCCCCTCAAAACTAACATGACTATGGAACACCCTATGAAACATGGTGATTTTCCAGCTCGTCATGTCAGTTTTCGGGGAAGTATACCTGATCACGTCTGATCAAATTATAGCAACGTCACACGACCTCACCCCAAAAGGTAGCTAAGGAAGGGAAATCCCCTTATTTCAGCAAGTCTAGGCTGGTGAAATATTATTTCATTTGACCAAAACTGATGCAAGATGATACAATACGATAGAATATGATAAGAATGTAATACAATATACTATGATAATGATTTGATATCATAGACTAGTATTATGACTGGGTGGTGGTTTCAAATATTTTTGGAATTATCATCCCTATTTGGGGAAGAGGAACCCATTTTGACTCATATTTTTCCAAGGGGTTCGTTCAACCACCAACTAGATGATAATTTTCTTCATTCCAGTTGTGTGTTGCGTTGCCTCAGAAACAGGTCGCAGGGTTCGCCTTTGTACCTTGCTGTTTTCCGACTTCACGACATGTGGCGCAACAAGTGGTTTACCAGTTACTTGGATGTTACGACTCCTTGGGGAAACGTTGCGGTTGATAAAAGGAGTAGACTAACTTGGCAAATTGTTGGGTTGGAATCGTCCCTTATACCCGAGCAGCTCCTTGAAACAACAATGTTTTTTTCTGTTAATGTAACTCACTAAAAGCGCTCAACCTTTAGCCTTTTGGGACATAAGTTTTGCTTACGTAAATGGTGGCTCATCATTTGAGTGGTGCCTATAATGATGAGCAACCAGGAAAGTCATGGATTCCAGCTCCTGAATGGTTAAAAAAGACGCAGTTTGGATCGGAACCAGCAGTTCGGTTTTTTTAAAGCACAATCGTCAGTTCTGATTTGCCAAGAATTTAGGTGATGTGTGTTTGTGTTGGCATTTCTTTTTGCCATGAGATTTGCATCATTATTTAGAGGCAACAGGAACTAATTAATTCCCGTAGCAACAGGAGTTTTTGTAAAAGCGGCTCCTGGATTTATTGTTCACATGGAAAAAAGTACCCTCTGGTAAACTAACATAGCGATTGCTGGAATATCACCATTTTCAATAGGTCGGACATACATCTTCAATCCGGGTTCATTTTCCATTGCCATGTTAGTTGATCCCGGAGTGTATACCAACCATGTTATTTCATGAAATTGAGGGAATTTTATTAACTGATATTCCCGAAAGCTAAAGGCAACCTAAGAGGTAGTCGAGAGGAATAATAGTAGGTAAATTGTTCCATATAAGATCCATCGGAATGGTATATTTAGCTACTAATTTATATACCATAAACCTAAACAATCCATGTATGGTATATTTACCCACATTTACCATAAAAGTCAACCATTTACGTAGGTAAATATACCCGTCCCATGGATGGTATGGGTAAAAATTAAACCAACTATAAATATGCACCATCATCCCATGGATCACGTCATGGGTGTGAAAAAATCATGGCGACAGTCGTCAACGGGTACCTACCTACTGTACTCCCCCCCCGGTTGTTGTATGCCCTTTCAAGGCCGGTTTTAAGGGAAACCAATGGGTGTTCATAAAGCCCTTATGGCGGAGGGGTGGGGTACGTTGGTTGGGTAGAGGGGGTAACCGGCCCCGGTTGACGATCGACCAGTCCCACCCCCCAGGCTGGGACAACATCGTTTCGAAGCACGAGAATTCTTGGATCCCAAGGTGTGGGACTTTGGGACTTTTTCCCTCCCCTGAAAACTAACAGCATTTTCGCCTTTGAAAAATGGATGGTTGGAATTTCGGAATACTACTTTCCTATTGGGGAGGCCGGCCTATTTTCAGGGGTAAGCTGTTAGTTTCAGGGAGGGTAGGTATGTAGGTGTTTTTTTTTTTGAGAATTTTTAGTTGGAGAAACACCATGTGAGCCATGAAAAGGGGACCAAAAAATGGTTGTTTGTTGGGAATTTTTGTTGGGAATGAAATACTACCCCGTTATATGGGGATTATTTCATAAACCAGTATAACCATCCCCCTTTTAAACAACCAGGATTCAATGGAAAGTAAGAGTTTTTCTTGGTGGCTCATGTAAAATTCATGTTCACAACAGGGTGGTTTAAGTGGGTTGTGCTTAGTGATGATCAGTCATGAGCAGCCAGGATGACCAGCCATTTCCCTACTAAATGACGAGCAAATGAGACATTAAGGTGAGGGTTGAGCACCAAGCAGCATGCACTTGTGTGTCCTCAGAGTTTAGGTATATGACTAACTACTGGGTTGTTGTAAGTCACTTGTATAGATGGAAATCGTGTATATATTATCTTGGGGTTATAACATGTATGGTACGTGAAACATTCATGTTTTAAATGGTTAGCTATGAATCGGATGACGAAGCAAATCATGACTGAAGAAAAATGGGTGTTTCACCAAACATCCACTAAAGAATGGATGTTTCGGGTACCAGGTGTTACCAAAACCATTTTTACGAAAATTCCTGCGACATTCTGGCAGTGGTTTTCAAGCTATATACCCCCCTGTCCATTGCTCCAACGGTGGGGGAGGTCGTGCCATCCAACACCGAACGTGCCTGCGTCAAGAAGGGCCCAGGGGTGGATGGATGGTATGCGAGTTTCCCCAGGATACAATCGTCAACACCAGGATGGGATCTCATACTAAACCTGCACTTGCCACTGTTAGAAGGAGAGCATGTCTCAAAACTTCAACATGACTTGAAGCTTTGAAAGATCTGGTGTAGTTATTAGTTCTATAGATTTCCAAAGGGTTTCCACAGTACAATGATATAAGTTCCAAAGAATTGTCAAACTGACGAAAGGCACGACAGCATTTCAGGAATATTTCTGAGGGTTCCGTTGATTTTGCAGTGAAGCAATGGAATTTTCGACGTCTGTCTAACCAAAGTGTCGATGTTTTTGGCAGCCGGGACCCCCCGCAAGTTTTCACAGTGAGTTTACCCCTCGAAAAGTGATGCTTGGAAGACAGTGGCTTCGAGTGGTCCCTGATTCAGGAGACATTCCTTCATTTTCAGGGGTGTACCCTCCCTGAAGCTAACATAGCACCTTGAAATAGACCATCCCCAAAGGAAACTATAGTATTCCAACCATCCCCTTTTCAGGGGCTATTTTCAGGGAGGGTATTTCAATATTTCTTTGTACATTTTTGTGATGAGCCGTAAAGTACCTCTAACCCTTGGCACGCGCTAGGGGACATTTTTGGAAAACACAGCAATAAAGCCTCCTCACCCCTCCCGATCTAACCCGGATTTTTCAGGTTCCAATCCCATCGCTTAGAATAGGAATTCGGAATGCAGGAGTACCCCCTGAAATTTAACATGGATATCAAAAACTACTGTCCTTGTGTTTTTAAGGAGTTACCTTTTCCAAACCACCATTTTTAGTATCGATCTCAGGGCATATTCTAGGGACGTCCCATCAATTTTTCCCCTTGCATTCGACCTCAGAGCCTTCAGCTTGAGGCTTTCAGCGTTGGGCAAAACACATTTTGGAAGGTAGGATGTGTTTTTACCCCCCCTGGAAGACGAACATGGAACCTACAAATCACCCATGAAAAGAAAGGAAAATGATCTTCCAAACCTCCATGAGGACATGTTCCATGTTAATCTTCAGGGGTGTAGCGTGTTTTGATAAAATCCGTGGAGGAAAGGGGAAGTGTTGAATTTTTTGATTGGAAATTTCCCATTTGTACACCATACTGGTACCCGATTTCTTTTCCTGTTTATATAGATGGATGGGAATGCTGCTTTCCAGCCATTTTGCACTTGGCATGATTTGGTTCCTCATCCAATTGATAGCCAAGTATTAAGAAAATGGATCAGGTACCAGGGTGAAACCATCCAAGTTCACACCATAGGGTGAAACGTATTTTTGACAGTTGTCCGGATGTTATTGGAAACCATTTCTTCATGTCTCTCACCTCAATTTGTTTGCCCTGCACATTTCAATGACACATTTCAGCTATTCTCCCAGCCAGCCCCCCGATCCCTTTGAGCGATTTGAGATGTGACTGAAATGTTGGTTATTTAGGGTAACCAGGGGCATTATAGTACGAGAGTACCTAATGATTTTCAGATTCTGACAAGCTGCCATAAGGATCCCTATTAAACCACCAGGATTTCTCGGAATGTCACAAAGGGTTTTGAACATTGTTTTTTGTTTGACCAAAACAGTTGACAAACATATGCAGTAGTAAGATACCACCCCCCCAAAAAAATTAACATGCCCCCTGAAAAGGGACCACTTTAAAAGGAGATTTCATCTTCCAACTATAAATTTTCAGGGTATATGATATATGTTTTTTTTTCCAGGGGGGTAGTACTGCTGATAGAGGAAATCCTGCACCACCTGGGATGTATGAAACCCTGTCAATAATGGGATATTTACCATATCAACTGGTGCAGGATTTTGTCCATCAACAGTAGGTTGGGTTTTGGGATTTTTTTCAAGAACAACCAGTTGGGTTGGAAGCGTCCCTGAAAACCCGAACAGCCCCCTTTCAATTTGGTGGGTTTTTTGTTTCATGTAACTCACTCATACTAATAGTGCTCAACCTTTGGCCTTTGGGACTTAAGTTTTTTCCTAGGTATAAATTTGCCTACGTTTCGTTTGTTTTAGCTGGATTATCATGATATGACAATGATGGAGCCAAACAATTTTTGCAGTTCACACACTTGGAAAAACCCTCAAGTTTTTTGCATTATTGTAGAATATTATATAAAATCTAGAGACTAGAGTCAAAATGACAAACTACTTCAAGTAATATAATGTGGTGGTGCCCCCCGTGATTGTTGGGCATCACATGCCTTTCGCAGGTATCGAAACGGACAGCAACTGGAAAAGCATTGAGCATCACGAACTTCATCGTCCCAGCAATGGCATGTTTGCACAGGCGGGTTCAAAGGTGGCTACGTTGGCCACCTTGGCAGATGGGAGTGATGTTGGTAGTAAAGTTACAAGAAGGGGCCCCCCTAGTTATAAGGTAGTTATAACCCCAGCAAACCCTATTTAACCATGGTTGTAAATGGGTATAACCAGGGATAAATCCACTTATAGTTGTTGAGGGGCCCCATCTTGCACCCATAGGATCCATGTCATTAATGGCTAGTCAAGCAACCCCCCCGTAACGTAACCCCTCCTCATAAGGCCGGCTATTTTGATGGGGGGAATCTTGGCATTGCGGAGCCCAAATCCGGTCACCCAACAATTTCGTTGACTCTCCAAATACTGTATTTACCCCTTGTTTTGAGGGGAAGATTCCCAGGTTTTGCTCATATTTTTCAAATGGTTTGAAACCAAAAACTACCCTCCGGTAAACTAACATAGCAATGGAAAATCCCCATTTTGAATAGGAAATATACCTTCAAAGGGTCCATTTTCCATTGCTACTGGTATGTTAGATTACCGGAGGGTAGTTCTGTTTTCAATTCATTTTTGTTTGGACTGACGGGACATGTTTTCATCACAGAACGTCTACATCTTCGCCGAGCGGCCGCTGAATACGGAACCGATTGAGGTGCAGAGGAAATGGGGGCCATGCCAGAGGAAAGCAACCCATGGAGGATGTCTAACGGAAGTTTGGGATCAATCTTGGTTACCCTCCAGGGAGTTAACATATCCCACCTCGGGAAAAGGAACATCATCTTCAAAATGCCATTTTTGGGGGATATGTTAGTTCCCTGGAGAGTAGCTCAAGGGGGTTCTTTCTTACGATTCGAGATTTGTTTGAGCGTCCCTTAATTTTGGATATCCCATGTTGAAAGATACCGCAGTTGTTGGTTTATGAGTCGTCCCTGTGTAGGAATTGAGATGCATCGTACTATCAGGAATCCTAGCTACTCCTCCCATCAGCAGCTACCATGACCAGTGACCCTCAAAGTCATGAAGGTTGATCGTTCAGATGATCTCCAATTGAAAAAACAGATGATTTTTTTCATGTTCTTTTCACCAGTAAATTTCCAGGGTGCTTTGTGTCTCGATTCGTTGAGTGTGTGTAGTGGGACCTATACGGGTGAGTGATCAGCTTTCAATGAGTAAAGGTTTGATGGTTCAGAAATCCCGCACTCAAAGTTGATGGATGGAGAAGGATCCCCATGATTTACACTTTGTTTTTGTCTAAAATTCCCAGGGGTCTTTTAAGCTGGAATCATTTTGGTTTTCCAAGAACATACTGCAACATATGAAATTACCAGCTTGTGCACGATTTCTTTATCATCAACATGACTCATGTTGCCACCAACTGCCTACATGAGGTAGAAACACGTGGCACCTGCGTGGTGGTCGACGCCAAATTTGGTCATGGGAAGGTGTGGCTGGAAGGAAGCGATTTGGAGCTCGGGGGGTATGAGCTAAGTACTACCCCTAGGTTTCTAAGTATATGTTGGGGGGGGATAAGTGAGTTTCACTGGCTGGTGCGTGGTGATGAAGAAAATGAGATTATAGGGATCACTATATAATCCTGTAATATATATATATTTATATATATGTAAATATGATATATATGATATATATATATATACATAAACCAATCAGTATGTCATGGACATGTCAGGGTTTTGTTGAATGTTGTTCGGTAAACTGGTCACCTGCAAAACACACCACGAAACTGCCCCCGTTGCCAGGCTAAGAAGAAGGCGCAGAGAAAGAAGAACAAAAAAACGCTCGCCGCTGCGCCGTGATGGTAGCTTTTTGGAGCTCAACAGATGGATGGTAGCAAATTCATCTACACCACCTTAAACAAACGATGTATAAACAGTAGTATCTCCCACCCCCCAAATCCGACATTTTTACCCTGTTCCCATTTTCATTAGTGGTGAAACGTGCTCGACTTAGCTTTTTCCAAGTCACCTTTTGATTCTTCCAGAAAAAGGTCAGTTCTCCAAGTTTTTTTTGCTCAAATAACCGAGGCAGTGACCAAATAAAGTGTATGGGTTTTGTGTTTTCGTATCTTCGATCCTTTTTTTTTCAATATCATGTTGCAGTCTATTATTGGATGAATCATGGTGAAATCCACCAAGTTCAGGGATTTTCTTTGTTTTGTTTCCCAAGTGATTCATCTGACATGACATGAACTCGCAAGTCTCGACATGAAATCCTTCCACGTCCAACTGGGATTTTCATCTTCACAAAAGGATCGATCTCTAGGGCTCGGAAAAACCTGAACTTTTTGAATCACCCGGATTTTTGGGGAGAAACATTGGGTCCAACAGTGGATAACTGGGTGGTGGTTTCAATTTTTTTTTTCATCCCTATTTGGGGAGATGATCCCAATTTTGACGATCATATTTTTCAAATGGGTTGGTTCAACCACCAACTAGAGGATTTTTTGGAGAAACATTGGGTCCAACAGTGGATAAACACAATGAAATTCAATTTTTAATGAAGGGGCCAATACGAAGAACCTTCACGAGTCCTCCACTGTTACTTACAGGGGGGGGGTTACCCGAAAGTTCAAGGAAAAGAGCGAGCAAAAACGAGGGTGAACATGAGAGACGAAATAACGAACCTGCAGTCCAGGGTGGTGGCATATTTTCAGAACTAAGGTGGAAGCGCTCTTCAATGGAAGAAACATAGCACCTAAAACACTGGGGTTGGTTCAGATGAGTTTTCCTTTTGGGGCCCGGCCTCCTGTCAGCTGCTATGTTTCTTAGTTTTGGGGAGTGTGCGCCATGGAAGATTACCATGGAACCTACAAACGACCCAATTGAAAAGGAACATCATTTTCCTAACCATCATTTTCCGGGTTCCATGTGATTTCTGCCAGGGTGTATCCAGCCAAGCCCAAGTGGGGCAAAATGGATTCCCATCAAATTCCACCCAACTAGGTTAGCGGCATTTTTTTAGGGAAGTACAAAAGATAATGCATATAAGGCACAATGGAATCACCCATGGGAACCCACAACCTTCATTTTTAGAGGTTATAACTTATAACTTATAACCCATATGTTTAGGGCTTAAAAACCTTCATTTTCCATGGAAAATTAGCATTTTGGGCCGGCCCAAAGTCATGGTGGTTCGATCGTTCAGATGGGATTTTCCGCTTTTCCAAGACTGGGAGAGTTGTAGGTAAAAATTTCGCCGTTTCATTTCCAGGGTGTAGAATCACAGATGCCCTAAGAATCATGCGATCTCAAAACTAGGGGTTTGGAGATCCCTAAACCCTGCTATACAGATCCAAACCCCTCTAAAGGAGGGTGCAATGATTCTTAGGGTGATGGATATTTGGTCAAATCATTTTCACGACCAAACACCTCAATTTTGGTAGCTGAGCCTCAATTTTGGTAGCTGAGGAAGGGAAATCCCCGAAAATTTCAGGGACATCTATAAGAATTGAAGAAATGATATATAATTTGGCCAGATCCATTCAAACGCGGTTGTTTAGGGTACCAGGTAGGAATGATCATTTGCACCTTTTGAAGTCCAACATGTCTAGGTTGGTGAAATGTTATTTTCATTTGGCCAGATGGATGTGTTTTCTGTTCATGAACCAACTTTGTTGAGGTTCAAAACTTTTTGAGCCACATTCATAGTTGGCACTGCATTGATATGATCTCTTGATTCAGACTTTGTGTTCTGGGTGTTGTTGCCTTTTCCCCGGGTTTATGGGGTACCTTGAATTGTGGGAATCTTCTTTTTCCAAGAACATTTTTTTTTTAAAAGAAAAGGACAAGAGGAAAACATTGACATCATGTTTATGTCGGGGGTTGCCAAAACCCTGTAACAGGGGGTAGTCTATTCATTTTTTAGGAAGGGAACCCCATGAAGCTTCATGCTCTCTGTCAGAATATTTTGGGTGGGCTCAATGTTTATGAAAGCCTTCTGAAATTGACGCAGCCATGGCGGGCTTGGCGCGCGAACTGCAAGTGAGCACCCTAGAAGGTGGTTTTCTCACCGTTCAAGTCGCGCCAACAACTACCATTCGAGAATTGAAGGCAGTGCTGGTCCGTGAAAAGAAACATGAAGATCCAAATGAGTGCAAGATCCTCAAAGCAGAAGTCCTCGTTGATGGAGCGTTGGTACATTGTGATTCCCAGACACTGGAGGCTGCAGGGCTGTTGGATGCTGAATTTGAAGTGACTGTTGTTTACTCCAGGAATGAAGTTGAAGCTGCAACAAAAACGGCAATCTATGCAGAGGGCTTTGTCCAAGTGAACATCCCTGCCTCTCTGGTGGAAATTTCCAGCAAGGCCTTCGAGAATTGCCGTCAGCTGGTCAGGGTGGCAATCCCTGAGTCTGTGACATCCATTGGAGAAGGTGCCTTCGCAGGGTGCAGTTCTTTGGAAAGCGTTTCTATTCCTGAGTCTGTGACATCCATTGCGGACCATGCCTTTAGAGGGTGCAGTTCTTTGGAAAGCGTTTCTATTCCTGAGTCTGTTGCAGTTATTAGGCCTGCTGCCTTTACTCGGTGCAGTTCTTTGGGAAGCATCACCATCCCTGAGTCTGTGACAGCTATTGGAGAAGGTGCCTTTGCAGGGTGCAGTTCTTTGGAAAGCGTTTCTATTCCTGAGTCTGTGACATCCATTGCGGACCATGCCTTTGCAGGGTGCAGTTCTTTGGAAAGCGTTTCTATTCCTGAGTCTGTGACATCCATTGCGGACCACGCCTTTGCTCGGTGCAGTTCTTTGGGAAGCATCACCATCCCTGAGTCTGTGACAACTATTGGAGAAGGTGCCTTTGCAGGGTGCAGTTCTTTGGAAAGCATCACTATTCCTGTGTCTGTGACGGCTATTGAGGACTTTGCCTTTGCAGAGTGCTGTTCTTTGAGAAGCATCACTATCCCCGAGTCTCTGACGGCTATTGGGGACTATGTCTTTCACGAGTGCTTTTCTTTGGAAAGCATCACTGTCCCCGAGTCCGTGACCATTGACGATTGGACCTTTCCACGGAACCCGTCTCTGATACGACAAATAAGGCGCCAGGCCCCCTTCGCTCGCATCAACATCCAGTGAAAAGCGCTTAGGAGCGAGGTGAAAAGTCACAGAATCGAGGTGAAGAAACAGCAGCACCTTGCGAGTGAGCGTTTTTCAGTGTTTTACACCCTCCACTCTTTAGATAGGAGACACATCATCATTCATGGCTGGAATCTTCCATTGTCATTCGTTAGTTTTCGGGGGGTGTATTTTTTCCGGCTTCCCCAAAAAGTTGAGATCTTTCAAGGGATGCTTGCGGGAAAGTCATCCAGTATTTGCGCAGAAGACTGGTGAGACACACGCACACGCTTGCAAGATGTTCTTTTGACCACATTTTAAGGGATAGAGAATCTGTAATGTAAAGTGTTGGTGGAGGCAGGGAACGTCCACCCTGAAGGAATTTTGCAGGACCCACAGCAACTCTCACACAGTTCACTTTGTCCCTTGTGCCGGCTCAAACTTCGAACTGCTGAAGCAGAAGCTTGAGTCATTTGGAGTTTGTTCATGTCAATGGTGGTTCAATCATTTTTTTGCGGAGTGCTTACAGAGAAAAAACCCTACAAAGTGGGCCCAAAAACTACTTGTAAGTAGGGCTGTGACTCCACTTATAGGGTTGTAACCCCAGTTACCCATCTATAATAAGGCTGTTTGCAGGGGTTATACATTTATAGGGATCGTATGGGGCCACCTTGTAGGACCTTGAAGACAAAAGTGACGAATCAGACCGCCTCGTTGACGAGCCCATGTAGTTCTAACTTTGAATCAGTCCCCAAATACATCTTGACTCTCAACACTGTATTTCTTAGCAGGTTTTTGACTAAGATAGCTATGGAGATACTGAACTTGAACCATTGTAAAATGCTATTTGAGAAAGATGGACAATCATTTCCCAAAATGGCGTCATGTAAGGTTTACAGATCCATGCAGTACCATTTACACTTCAAACAATCAGCCACCACTGCGGGTTTCCGAATGGGGAAGCTGGCCATAAACTGAAATGAGAGGTGCGAAAATCGGGGATGTCCTAGAAATAATGTGGAAGTTCGGAATTTCCCCCGGCCAAACACGAGTTTCCGAGGGGATGCCATTGTGGTGTTTCCAGCCGTGTTAGTTTTGGGGGGTGCGTTTTCTATAAGACTCCCCAAAAGCAGTATTATGAGACTTACTGAGATGATCATCTGAGTTTTTTGTAACCAAATTTGGGAGATACCTTCCCTGAAACTGACAGCTCGCACCTGAAAATGGATGGTTGGAAGACATTCGCCTTTCCTTTTGGATTTCGGCCTATTTTCAGCTTCATTTGCTATTAGTTTTAGGGAGAGTTTTCTGGATGTGTGCAACACTTGCAGCATGCATTTGGTGCAACTTTTAGAAAAAGTACGTGTTTTTACAGGGGTCATATGGTCGGTACATTACCTCTTAATTTGGGCCTCATCAAACTTGATGCAAATGCATGGTAATTTTGAGGGATTTCCCTTATAATAGTGTATTGTTTGGGTTGGTTTCATATACCCCTGCTTTATGACTCCGTTCATTAGGAGTTCGGTTTTTGGGGGAATTCTCACGTTTTTGGCGGGTGATGAAATTTGATCTTTCCAAAGTTTGGAATTAATTTTTACGAGCCCCACTCGACCTCCCCAAAAAATCTCGTGTTTGTCTAAGGTGATTTTTTACTTTCTAGCATGGTAAATCTCTATTAACCGACCACTTGGGGAATATGTTTTATTGTTTCCAACCACTCAACAAGCAAATCTATGTGTAGGGCCGGAAAAAATACTACTCTTTGTCAGTATACAATAATGAAATCGCCTAATCTAGGAATCTGCTATCAAAGAACCAGGATTCAAATTTGGAATTTGACTTTCACTTTTTGGTTCCCCACTCCTTACATGAGAACCCGTCACGCCCCTGAAAATTAAGGTGGAACCTAAAAGTAACCCAGCCTTGAAAAGGAAAATCATCTGAACCAAACCTCCATTTTTGGGGTTCAACATGTTGATTTTCCATGAAACATGAAGGTTTTAAGCCCTAAACATATGGGTTGTAGGTTATATATAGCCTCTAAAAATGAAGGTTGTGGGTTCCCATGGATGATTCTATTTTTTTCAAGGGTTGCATAGTTGACTTTTGTTTTCAGGGTATAGACTGCTGACATTTTTGCGCCAGGGGCCCATGGAGAATTTTTTTGCGAGACCTGCGACGTTTGGAGACTCAAAAAAAACACCAACAACAGAAACTGCGAAGTTTTTTGCCAGTCAAGTTGACCAAAAATTGTCGGAACAAGTTTGCTTTTATTAATCTGGTCCCTTTTTATTGGAGGATTTCCGTTAAATCTAAACATCGCATGACAAACAGAAGGGGTTTCTTTAAATAATGATGGGCAAATTCATCACACCGATGAGGTCGTGGGTCGTTCTCTAAACCTCTGGGAGAATCCGATGCTGAGTGGTGAACTGCCGAAACAAAATTTAAGATTGAAGGTTGAGTTGACCAACGCTGGATAAGGTAGGAAACATGGGAGGATTTGAGTCGATGATTAATGTATATTTCCTATTAAACAACAAACGAAGATTCGTTCTAGCCAGCCATATATTACATCCCAAAAATCTAACATAGATATCAAAAATGGCAATACTCGAAAGGAGTCACCTTTTCCAAAACCATCATTTTGGGTAGCCATGTTAGCTTTCGGGGATGTATAGGTTTTCCGGGGTAGGTATGTCTTTTACCAATCCCACAGAATTTTTTCACGGACGGTTTTTGGCCCATGATTTGGCAATGTTGATAACAAAGTGTGGTTTGGTGCCACGATGAAAAAGGTAGGAAATTTCTGGCAGGTCAAGTAATCTCAAGGTTCTTGACCTTATTAAGGCGTCATGGAAGTTACCCGTTTGGCAAAAATCAAACTGGATGCACAATCCATAGCTAGGTGGTGGTTTCATTTTGTTTCTTTTCACCCCGATTTGTGGGGAAAATGATCCAATTTGACTATATTAAAAAAAAATCGAATGGGCTGGTTCAACCACCACCTAGTGATTGATTTTCAGGGATTTGCCCTTCCAGTCTTCCAAATACCTGAGTAGATGTTTGGAACCACAAAACACAGAGGCTCGACAAAAAAAGGGGCCCAAACTCACACCCATCCTCACAACGTATGACTTGGAGGATTTTGGAAGGTTTCATATAGTCTGTTTGGGCTGGTATAACCCTGGAAGTACAAGCACCACCATTTTACCATATTAAATGCTGGTTTATCAACCACCTTTTTTGAATTTATGTAAGGGTTTATCATCATCCAAAGGGAAGCCAAGTTCCACGGTAATAACCCTGACCTTAGGGTCTTTGCTTGACCAACTCCTGATTTTTTTTATTGGCTCGTCTCAGGATGGGACGTGGTCCCCATTTCAGTTGGCTAAACTCGTTGACCCAACGTGTTTTTTTTGGGTCACGTATTTGGAGGATGGGGCACATACTTAGTAGGTGGTTAGGGGCCAGGGGCTTACAAACAAAGGCATTTGTGAGTTGGGGGACTTACTATATAACCGAACCATGAATTATAAACCACTACATGGGATGATCCTCTAAGTAACCCTTTTCATATCTCCACTTCTTACTGGGCTATATCCCCAGTCATCCATTTATTTTCGGCCATGTATAGGGCCCAATTTCACCCATTTTATATAACTGTTGCACCCTAAGGATCCAGATATGTCCTAAGAAAGGGACTACCCCTATAATCCCATTCTAAGGTTGGGATTGGAACCCTCAATCTTTTACTAGGGAGGGATCTGGATCCTTAGGGGTAAACATTTTAGGCAAGTTTTCTTGTTCCAACTTGCGGGCCCAATTTCGGACCCCAGAATTCAGGCCTTGGCGTTTCACCGCTTCAACGGAAAGCATTTCACCACCCACTGTCTTGGCGTTTCGTCAGGTGTGGGGGTTTCTGGGGTGTTGGAAGTACCCCCACCCAGGATGCAATCGTGGCAAATGCAGGTTTATAGAGATTCAGTAGTAAACATGTGATAATCCAATCACGGTGATTGGCATCTTTGGTGGGGAAACTGGATCCAAGTCATATAGTTTTGGAAATCGTTCGCACTTGGATTTCTTACGATTCTGGAACAAGAATCCATGGATCTTCCACTTCGCGCTTGTTAGATTACACGCTTGTTGGATTACCGGATGGTTAATGGGTGATACAGTTGATGCTAGGTCCCTCAAATGGTGGTTGATTTTGGGAGTCTTATCTCCGAATCGACTGGTGATTCAGTGGTAGATTCTTTGAGTTTCGTTGATTGATAATGCAGAAGAATGTAGAACATTGCGGCTAGTAACAAATTTCGACGCCACCTCATATAATGTTCTCAGCAGTTTTACACCTGTTTGCTTGTGGCTGCTGGAATCATTTTCTTCATCCAGAGGTTTTTTTGGACATAACGAATGAGCTACCAACAATATTCCTCATGACTCAAACAAGATTTCAATGGGAAACTCGTCCATTTTTCAGGGGATACGGTTGACGGAAGAAATCCTGCACCAGTTAATATGTTGGTTATCCCACTATTTACAGGGTTTTATACAAATCCCAGGTGTTGCAGGATTGAAGACAGAATCAGCCGAAAAAGACTTATTCCCGGCATCCATTGCGCGGACAAGGTGAACGAAGTTCTTGTTGAGAATGCCGGCAGCATCAACACATGTCATATGGATGTTTCCGAAAATAGTGGTACCNATATGGACAGTCAAAAATTTCAACCGGCACTGGCACTCACGTCCGCATTCAGTAACGGCTGAACTACTCACCCCAAAGTCAAAGGTCTGAAAAGATCTGAATGCCTTGCATGCCTTGAGGTTCTAGGTTGGTAAATGGCCTAATTTTTCACATTTCCCAGTGGATTTGAGGGGGAACCACACATATATGATTTTGATGACATATATCCCATACTGTATGTGCTAAGGTCAATCAACTCCCTTCGTTTCCCCATATTAACGGCAACAAATGCGGCCGTTGGACATCGTGACTGACTGTCCGAATTGCCAGTATGGTAGGGAATAGTCATCAACTCAATAGCCCCTTAGAATCCAAACCTTTTCCTAGAGTGGTATTAAGGGTTCCAATCTCATCCTAAGGATATCTCAGGATAGTCCTGGATTCTTAGGCAGTAGGGCTGTATATACCCATTTTTTCAGGATTCCTAAGAAGGGTTGGACGGCGTCACCCCCTTTTAGCGACTTTGGACCCTGGTACAAATGGTAGCCTTGTGTTTTGTTTTAAGGTGATTCTTTATGGATTCGATCCCATGATATCCCATGGGATTCATCACTATTTTCCACCACCATTTGGTATGAATACTTTTTAGATGATTTTTTCAAACCACCGAACTTTCCTCGCAAATCAAAGTAACAAGCAGTTCCACTGGCTTCGCAACGTTGTCATGTCGCCAGGTAAAGGTGACAAGTTGTTTTTCAGAGATCTCAACTCGAAAACTCTCATGGCTGGGATTGGGAGGCAGGGTAGCTGCTGATGGTGCTGCAAGGCCTACCCTCTTGAGTAAACTAACATGGCAATGGAGAATGGGCCTTTTGAAGATGTATTCCCTATTGAAACTGGGTATTTTCCAGCCCGCCATGTTAGTTTACTGGCGTGTATATCATCCATCTCTCATGTTATCTACAAAATAGTTATAGATAGTTATAGTCCAACCTGCTGAAGGGTGGAACTTTAAACATGTTTAGGATCCTATAGGAATGAGCACCATTACGCCGTTACGAAAACAAATGTAGGGTGAGGTGAGCTGAACAGGTGCGTATAAGCGGGTTTGGGTAACTGAAGGAAAAATCACGAACCTCGACATCTATAATTCCATCAACATTACAGCAGCATCAGCCCATTTTACCCTATTTGAAAAGATATACATGTAGTATTTACAGAAACTGATGATTTCATGTTCTTTTCCAGGTTAGTTCATCATTTATGCGGTGACCAAATCCTTATGATTTTTTCTGCTGCTTCAGCCCGGGGTGCATTTCTTCCCTAAAAACGGCACTTTTTCCGCCGGAAAGGCGCGTTCTGCTTCCGGCAGCGAAAACGGCACCGTGTGTCGGTGGCGCGACGCTTCCGGGTCTGGAGCCTGAGAAATCCGGAGCTGATGACGTGGGGCCTGTGACGTCCAGGGTGGCAGGTGGACTAGGAAGTTCGCTGCTTACACAGCCGTTGAGGAATGGGATGGGATAATGGGACTTGGGGAATGATCATCTCATGAAAAGAGAAACTATCTTACTTGTACTCTAGTTATTTGCCATCTATGTCCATGGAGGTATATGTCATCATCCCATGTAAAGACATATAAACACTGATGGAGTTGCCTTGAAACGGAAGTTCGGAATCAACGGGTTCCCCTGCCTAAAACTAACAGCAAATGCCCATGAAAATAGGCCCGGCTTGACACAAAAGGAAAGTTGGTGATTTCATCTTCCAACTAGAGTGATTTTCAGGGGTTCCGGCTCCCTGTTAGTTTCAGGGAGGGTATAGTATCACTAATATTAACAGGTCATATGCCAATTATAGAATAGTGTATTATGGGGGTGGACTACACTCCTTGAAACTAACGTAGCCCCTGAAAATAGGCCATTCCAAAGGGAAGTTCATCTTCCAACTTCCAACCATTGATTTTCAGAAGCTACGGGTAGTTTCAGGGAGGGTAACCCACTGTAGCTAACCATTGATCCTATAGTTCCCTTCCGGGGACACCCCGGACAATTGGCAGACTCAACATGGTGATGAATCGCTACCTTGCGAAATATGTCCGTAGAATTAGGTGGTCCGTGGTATGATTGTGGAAATAGCTAGGTTCTTGCAGCATATTGGTAGCTAGATACCGTGTGGGAATTACACTGACCACATACTTCATCTGAAATCATAAGTGATTGTTAAGAGGGGGAACACTTCCAATGTTTGCAAATTACAATCCAACCAGAGTGTGTCTACCACTGGAGAGACTTTTGGAATGACAACGCAAGAGTTACAGTTGATTTAATTTGATACTGTTTATTCTTGTGTTTCAATCCGGGTCTGCAGCAAACACTTGAGTGCTTTTTTAAACTCGTGATCTAAAAAAACATTTGGTGTTTAACCCCAGTGAAATGTATAGGTTTCTACTATGTGGGGGGTGTTTTTGAAGCTATGGCAGGTGGCTTCGCTGGATTGATGGTTTCACGACTTGGAAGCTCACCACTAGCATCGACTGGTTCTTTTTTGCAGGTTATCCACCCAAAAAAAAACACAAACAATCGATAAACTGGCTGGTGGCAACTCAAATATTTTTTATGTTCAGCCCTATTTATTTGGGGAAAATGTCCAACCCAATATGACGGTCGCATATTTTTTTGTCGCATGGGTTGAAACTTGAAACCAAATTTCCGGAAAGTAATCACCTCCCCAACGCTGCCATTATTAGGTGCTTCTTGGAAAATTTGAGACGCATCACTGATTTGATGTTGATGATGCCGACGTTTTTGGGGGATTTTTTTCATGATCCGTTTAATCGTTTCGTTGGAACTCGTGGGACACTGAAACGAAGAAAAAAATGCCGCGAAAATGGTGTTTTCAGCGTCACCAAAATCACATCCCTGTCACCTCATAGCTGGAAATTCCAGTGTCTCATATAGCTAGCCTGCGATAATGAGTTTCCTATCACTAGATATTGGGACGAATACCTCCGGTGAAAAGGTATTTCTTTTGGTATGTTTGTATGTTTTGGGGATTGAGTCCAGTCATGTCTTTTCAGGAGGTGAATTTGTGATGTCATAGATCCCCCTTTCCCATACTATTCCAATACCACTCCCATAAGAATCCCTAAAGATATGCGAATGGTATGGGAAGCTTACCATAAGGGGGTCCCACTATTGGAGGTTCCCTGAAATCACCCTTGAATAGATGGTGATTTTTTAGTACTTCAATGTCTTGGATCCATTTAGTACCAATATTTTGGCTGGTTTGGGTTGGTAGACTAGTATCTACTCGTAACTTAAGTTGGCATCCGCCACCCCTCCCAGTTATGCCATGCACCACCAGGATTATTACCCTCCAGGGAACTAACATATCCCACCTTGGGAAAAGGAAACTCATCTTCAAAATGCCATTTTTTGGGGGATATGTTAATTCCCTGGAGGGTATCCATTTTTTACAAAGGGCAGTCCCCGAAAAACCCCTTCATTTCTGGCTGTTACTGGGTATGTAACCCCAAAAGTGAAGGCAAGGACTGCAACATGGCCACCGTTTGTTCACCAAAAACGCTCCCAGAACCACAGGTCTTTGGTATCTCTGACGTGCCGGGAACCCCAATTCTTGTTGGATGTTGTTTGTGACAAGATGGAGATGACAACTCTGAGTGGA
Source organism: Breviolum minutum Mf 1.05b.01 (assembly GCA_000507305.1). NCBI lineage: Eukaryota > Dinophyceae > Suessiales > Symbiodiniaceae > Breviolum > Breviolum minutum. The sequence continues at coordinate 202,924 of DF239122.1, forward strand.
CACAAGCTTAGTTATGTCTATAGTCGGGTATTCTAGCATAGTCATGGGAACATCCGCCATTTGTAGATGTATGTCCTACTGAATACAATGATTTCCCATTCCCATGTTACATTGCTCCAAACGAAATAATATATGCATGTTTTCACACTCGTGGTTTGTGAAACATAGCCGTCCCGCGCTATCGATGATGTTCCAAGCGGAGCTACCACCGTTCCTGGGAAAGCCAAACGGCTCTCACAGGCACACCGATTGGCCAGAAAACTGGGAGTATCTTCGACAACTTCCCGCTGCTTGGGTTGAAAAAAAGGATGGTGGGGAGTTATCCAAAGTTGAGTGGTATCCCCAAAAGAACCGAGAAGCGTTGAGTGGCTACGTGGGTTTCAAGGTGTTTCAAGTCATTTCGAAATTTGTACCACATTCTTAAGTTTTTTTTCAGGATAAAAACTGTTGTCAAAGATGATGGTTTTCCACATGAAACAAGTGGTCATTCTAATAGGCTTTCTCCACCACTTGCATGTCACCTATCAGCTGACGACGTCATTCCATCAGAGGCAATCTTCAAGTAATTGGCGCTCAGTGGAGTAGGTGGGGTTGGCACAAGCTTCACAAGAATCAGGTTCGGTTTGTTTCCATTTTTTAAACTCTCAAAGGGTCAAGGAAGAGCTTTACTTTCTAGGGATCTTTGTCTCGATATTTGTGTCATTTCAAATGCAAATTGTCTCGAAAACTGAGGGACCACACCTTTCATAGGATAAATCCATGGGATTGAATCCATGGGATTGATATGGATTTACCTACGTTTTGCCAAACGGGTAAAAATACACGGTCGTTTCTCTGGATCCGTCATGTATCTCCAAGCTTCAAGGCGATTTGCTCCAAAACCCCATTGGCGGATCCATGGGGGCTGCCATATATTTACCTGCCTATACATGACGTCTGGTTGGTTATTGCATGTGTTTTTTTTTTAATGGTAAATAAGTAGGTAAATACAATACCAGTCCAAACAAAACTAGATGGTGGTTTCAACAGATGTTTTTTTTTTTCACCCTGAAACATGAAGAAGATGGACTTCCAATTTGACTCAATTTTTTTTGTCAAAAATAGGTGTCAAAGAAAACCCAGTAGAAGTAAAACATGTCTCCACAGTCTTGTGCTTGTTCGGTGTGATTTTTTGCTTTCTGACACGGTACATCAGCGTGAAACCAGCAGTTGGGGAATATTTTTTATATGATTTTGTCCAACCACCTTAAGCAAAGCAGTTTCCTCTTGTTTTTTCCATGTTGACCATTTTCCCCCTTCTTTTATCAGGTGGGTCCCTTCTCAAATGACGCCTTGCTGTTGGCGGGTGATGTTTCACATGCAGCTTGGTAAAACATGGGGGAAAATAAACAACACTGGGTCACTGGATGGTAATTTTTTGACAGATGTTTTGTGTAATTTTTTACCCTGCAACATTGGAGGAAATGATTTCAACTTGACCTTAGGAAGAATTTTTCCCCCGCGGCCGGAAGGAATGCTAGGATTCAAGGCTGTTCTTGGTTCTTTTGCATACATATTCTTCAAATTAAGGTTGGCAACCTCCACCCTAAGCATAGCAAATCTTAGGTTGGCCCCCTCGAAAACAAACGAAAACATGACTAGCTGGAAAAATCTACCCATGAACTTGAAGATGTATGTCCTATTGAACATGAGGATTTTGCAGCCAGTCATGAGTCATGTTAGTTTTCAAGGGTGTAGTGGACCAGTTCTATGCTTTGAAAAAGGAGGGTCCAAAGGGGAAGGGAAGGTAAACTGAGAAGCTTGGAAGGCTTTCAAAAAGGAACCCATTAGGGAGAAGATGATCGGGATCCCCTGTTTGTTGGACACTAGGATGTCCAGTTGGAAGTTAGGATCAAGAGTTAGGATCAGTGGGTTATCACTCCAAGATACCCCATTTATAAGTAGGTGAACTAAGCCATTTACTAACCATTGCTCCTAACTTCCGCACATCCAAGCACGCATTTTCCCCTTTAAGAATCCCCGCAAACCTGGACGGTTTGAACACAATAGTCTCGACCTTGGAGTTGAGGTATTCTTGTTTGAATAAATTCAGGTTTGAAGCTGTTTTCTGGGTGGTGGTTTCAAATATTTTTTATTTTCATCCCTACCTGGGGAAATGATCGAATTTGACCAGCATATTTTTCAAATGGGTTGAAACCACCAACTAGATTCAGGTTTGAAGCTGTCTTGTTTGGAAGGGACCATCAAATTGAAGAAATCTCAGTTGACATATTTTAATATGATCAACGCAGGCACCTTCCCTGAAACTAACATAGCCCCTGAAAAATGATGGTTTGAAAGTTTGAAGACTTTTTTCCTTTTTGGGTTTCGGCCTACTTTCTTGGGCCAGCTGGTTAGTTTTACGGTGAATTTTTCCCATCAATCCCATGGAACCTATCCCACAGGATCCATGTACGATATATTTACCTACACTACATTTGGTTGATTTTTATGGTAAAAGTAGGTAAATATACCATACAATCCATACATGGATCCTTCCTTTTTGGCGTCTTGCAAGACACCTGATCTCTTAAGGACATGCAGCAGGTCTTGGAGACCTTGCAGTTATTGAAAGAACGTTTTAGACATGTTTTCTTTGTGCCGGGAGTCTCAAGGGTACTTTACTACCAAACAACTCCGTGATGAGCAGGGGAGAAAACTGAACAAAAACCTAAGATCTGGATAAATACTGGTCCAAAGTTGGAAAATAGAAACCTCAAATGAAGGCGACAAGTCCTGTTGTCCTATTGAAATGTGAGGGGATGTTCAATAGCTATGTTTACCGGATGGGATAAACCAATTTAGATACTGCTCATTCCATGGATATTCATGGACTAGCGATGTGAGGATCTGTGCGCAGACGCCAACAAAACTGGGGTATATAGATTGGAGTTGCAGCTATAGAAGATTACAATGTAAGATACATACTCCCGCGAAAACTAACATATCCCCTGAAAATTGATGGTTGGAAGATGAAGTGTCCTTTCAACATTCTTTTCAGGGGACATGTTAATTTTCGGGGGAGTAATATAGCTAACAAAAAGAATTGTTCCAAAGAACTGTTACTTACAACCCTGTGGATTTTTGTAGTAATGTCACAAGATTGTCACGATTTTTGTTGTTCAAAATATGTAGAGAGATCACAATCGTGAGGATCCAAAAATCAATCGAATCAAGTCCCAAAACCTTAGGTCGAATTTTTTGGTGAGTGAAAAAACCATGCGAAATAGCGGGGCAACACTTTGGCCTTTTTTTTTTTCGGGGGGATTTTCAATATGTTTTCACCATATCTAAAATCAGGTAATTGGTAATGGTTAATTGTTGGCTTGGGGCCTGGGGCCCGGTGGTTTGGATTCCTAGGATCCCCTTATGAAAGGGAGTGTTGCTTAAAAATACGTAGCCCGATTTGAATCCCAAACCACCAACCCAAACCACCAATGAACCATTAGCTGATAAAACACTTAACCTTTTGTAAGGACGCTTGTAAGGGGTTGAATGGTTGGTTTCCATGTTAACATATGTTAACTATGCTCCAAGTTCGGTCGTTTGGTGGCTTCTAAATTGGGTTGGAAAAATATGACTTTTTGTTTTGGTGTCGGAAAAACTTAAATTGAACATGTTAGTGTGTCTGTGTGTGTCTTTATCTTTGCTGACCCATTTTTCTTGTGGTTGTTGTTCCTTGTTCCTTGTTCCTTGCTTACATGGAGTTCTACTATGACTTGTCGTCATTCAATGGCCTCATAAATCGCTAGCTGGGTTTATTTCGCCCCTATAAGTGGAGTTATGGGCTCCTATATACTTTGAATTGGTTTTATAGCCCATCTTGGAGGGATAATCTTAAAACACCTGAACCCCTTCTTGGTAGTAACACATGACACTTCAGATTGGTGGTGAAACTCCAGGGCAGCCAACTTCCAAATTGTCATCCTAAATTTTTGTGGTCCCTTCCCACTACCTAGTCATTTACAAGACTGAAAGACCTCCTTCAGGGACACTTTCAGGGTTCCAGATTTCTCCCTCCCCAAACCAACACCAAAACGCCGCAAAAATCAGATGAAACCAAGTGCATAAACTAACATGATTTTCCTCATTTTGAAGGCCTGGCAATCATGATCTCTATGTGAGCGGCAGGGAGGCCCAAAAGCTACGAACTCTTCAGGTTCCATGTTGATTTTTTTGGGGGGATTTTTAAACACCCAATGAATGACAATTCTGGGAATCCCTTAGCAATAAACAGACAACAGGGTTTGCGAAGAATGTCTAAGAATGTCCCCTTTTAATGGTTCAAAATATCACCCCCCAACAAAGGGGCAACTAAAATGATGGGTTCATCCACTTGTTTTTTGTGCTCCTTTTAAGGGGGACCTGAACCTCGCAACCCCCAGGAAATTCTGAAAACCCATCCCCCAGTTGTACCACCTCCCCCCCCAAACAGCAAAGTGGCATCTGAAAACGAGAGAGTTGGAAGACTTTCGGACGAAACCTGGTAGGTGATTTAGCTGTTACTAAAGGTGGTTTACACCCCCGAAAACTAACATGGAACCTGAACATCACCTGTTTGAAGAGGAAAATCATCTTCCAAAGCTCCATGTTTGGGTTCCATGTTAGTTTTCGGGGGAGTAAAGTGCAAAAGATTGGTTTGATTTTTTACTCGGAAACTTAGGGAAATGATCCAATTTGACCAGCATCGTTTTCAAATAGGTTGAAACCACCAAGTTGAAATTGTTTGATTGTTTTCCTTGTGTGGTGGTTTTTGTGTATTTCCAGAGTATTTTTGTACATTTGTTTATCACTTTGAAACCATTTTATGAAGTTTCTGAGAGATCTTAAGGATCATTTAAGGATCATTCTTGAGGTCCAAGTGCATTGCCACTGTCATTCGTGGAGTTGTTTGTAATTTTTTTGGGTGGAGTGATTCTTGTCGAATTGGGGTTGGGTCACATCATTTCGTAAGACCTCCCGATCGATTCTAAATTGTAAATCATAGGTATGATTTGGGTTGTCCCCCCTTCCCCCTATGTCATAGTCACCACCAGGATTTATAGATTTTTTTGGTTTGGGGATCGCAAAGTAAACCTTCATATGTATATATACTGTATATATTAGCTACTTTTACTTGGAAAAGGGGGCCACACCAGGTTGCAAACCATTTTCGAAAAGGGACCTTTAGAATGGTCTATTAGACCAAAACAAAACGTTATATATGATTTTGAATCAACATGAACTATGACTATCACTGTTTTTTTATCTACCTGGAATCCAGTGGTGTTGTTTTTGCCGTGTGTCTACACACCATACACAACACCATTGCAACAGGTTTTACTTCGTAACTTGGAACTTGTCTTTGTTTAAGGTGTTTTTCTTTTAACTTTCTACCATGGTCAATCACCACTAAACCTCCCTTTGGGGCAAATATTTTTGATATTTTTTTCCAAACATTTTAAAGCAACTCCAAGCATTAGTAGATAGATTCTACTTCCTAAGCTAGGTGGTGGCAACTCAAACATTTTTGATGTTCACCTCTACCTGGCGGGGAAATGTTCCCAATTTGACTACAAGACATTTTTCAAATGGGTTGGGTTGAAACCACCAACCAGTTGAGGATCTACCAGATCTACAGCTTGGGGGGAAATCCGGGTAGTCCCAACTCCCGGCCGAAAAATTCCTTTAAAAAAACTGGACGGCTACTGTACTTCTTGGCGGCTTTTACGTGGCATGGGGGTTGGGTTGGGCCTCTTAGATTAGTGCCACGTTTCCCCCAAGAAGTGTTGATTAGTGTTTCCCACCAACGTGGTTGGGCCTCTTAGATTAGTGCCAACATGATACTAGTGTTGATGGTTCAGAAATCCCCATTCCCAAGCACCGTTTGGATGGTGCTAAGATTACCCTATCGAGGTGGCGGCGCCTCAAATATTTTGGGAATGTTCATCCCGAAAATTGGGGAAGATTCTCATTTTGAGGATCATATTTTTCAGATAGGTTGACACCACCAACCAGCGATAAAATAATGGTATAAGCTACCAAGCTCAACTGGTGATCACAGGATTTCTTGCATCAAGCGTATGTTCACTCTAAGGTGAGAAAGAGAACATGGATTCGATGGAGAAGCATCAGAGGTCACCATTGACGATGGCCGATGGTGGCACCTGTTTCGGGGAATCCTCCTTTAAAATGGGCCGAAAAAAATGTGAGTTCAAGTTTGAGTTTGATGGTAATGATTGGTAATGATGCATTGCGATGATGATGATGATGATGATGATGATGATGATGATGATGATGATGATGATGATGAAACACAATAGAGCCATCCGGTCAGTTTTTTTCCAGCAAGATAGCGACAACACAGTAGGAGGTTAATACGTTGCTGCAAGAAGAGAACATAAGGGTAGCTGGTTGAGATACAGATAGAAATTGTCCATTCATTGCAAATCATTACAAAATCTCTCCATGCGTTCAGTCGATGTTTTTCACCATAGAATCAAGTGCGGGTGGCTAGATTGATTGGCTAGCTAGGTGGTGGTTGATTTTTTTTGTGTTTCACCCCTTCTTGGAGAAATGATCCAAATTGACTGATACTTTTCAACTGGGTTGAAACCACCAACTAGACAGGGACCGTATATCAACCGCCGTCGTCAGGTTGCTGGATGAATGTGCACGTTTGCAGGCCGGATGAACTTGTCTATGGTGGATGGTGCTTCGGGAAACACCTACTCTCCTACGATGGAACCTGAAAACGTCCCTTTGGAAGAGGAAATAGATCTACAAACTTAGCAAGTCTTACACCCTTGGCCCTTTTAGATTTGCTGGAGTTTTTAATGTAAATCACTTAAAGTGATCAATCTTTAGTCGCGGAGACCTAAGTTTTGCCGTTTGCAACCCATCAATGTTGGGTATCCATCTTAGGTTTTCGGGGGTGTAGTCCGGAAATGGCATTGCTTCGGTTCGATGGTGAAGCTGAGAACTTTTGTGTTGCAACTTGCGACCGACAAAAAAACATCAAACGCTGCTAGCGTGTCCATGGAAGTTAGCAACTACGTAGTTAGTAAGTTGGCTTATTTCACCTACTTAGGGGATTCACAAGCTACTTATAAAGGGGTGAAATAATCCATATACTGAAGTACCATGGACATCCAAGTGGGCGTAAAAATAAACCGCTTCTCTTCGTCCTTGATTTTTCCACCTTGTCGAACATCTGGAGCTCTCTTAAAGCCTGCAATGCTTGGGGGAAGATGGAACAGAATAGCAGGAACAAAAAGCACGGCGAATCCATATTCTTCTAGTTACTAGTTGGTGGTTTCAAACATTTTTCATTTTCACCCCTAAACTTAGGGAAGATTCCCATTTTCACGATCATATTTTTCAGATGGGATGGGTTGAAACCACCAAGCAGTCTTTATATCCTTTGGATCTATCCCACATGGAGGATGCCAGTGGCAAATTGAAGGTTTTTTATTTGGGATTCCTGATCCTAAAAATATATAAATCCTGATGATGATGATGATGATGGTGATGATGATGATGATGATTATTATTATTATTATGATGATGATTGCATCCTGGGTGGGGTGGTAGATTCAACCATACTGTTGATGGTTCAGAAATCCGGCAAGAAAAGCACCTGGGATGTAAACAAAAAACCCTGTAAATAATCCCATATGCTCCATGAATGGTATATTTACCTACATTTACCCTAAAAATCAACTATTCATGTAGGTAAATAAACCATACATTCGGCGCATCTGGGAGTGGGGATTTCAAACTATTAACCTCAACTGGTGAGTTTACGCCGGATTTCTGGTTGCCATCAACAGTATCATATTCCACTTCGGAAACACCAAAAATGCCTAGTTGGTTAGTTGAGATTTCCCATTTTTCAGGGAGACTACCCATTTTTCAGGGAGACTAGATCTTATCTGGTCAAATTATTTTCGCGACCTCAAACACGAGTTTAAAAACCCCAAATGGTGGTTTAGTAACGGATCAACCCCTTATTTCAGGAAAACCTAGGTTGGTGAAATATTATACCCCATGGTCAAAGTACATGGCACAGTCCCATAAACAAATACATGGTAACTGTGCCATCTGCTTTTACCCTGGTGTAATTTGGCCAGAATCCTATGTTCCAACCATATCCTCAAGGCAAGCCGGCCATTTTTTGCGCTCCGATTGAGGTATGGACACAGCCGGTACATTTCCAGGAGGCGGGGATCTGGTAGGGTTGGATGGTTTTGCCAGAAATGTGGCGAGACGAAAAACCGGTTGAGGTTGGTACGTACCGGGTGTCCGGCTGGAAGTGATTGGGCCAACTACTTAGTAAGTTGGTTGATAACCTATTTACCTGATTTATACTTATAAAGGGGTGAACTAATCCATTGATCCTAAGTACCAGCAGGACATCCCAGTACTTGAAATCCCATTGTTTAAGACGGGTGTTTATACATCTCAGCTGGTTTTCTGGCCGGATTTCTGAAGCATCAACAAGTATTTTTTTTTGGGAGCAAGTGGGGTTTTCATTCTTTTTGGATCTACCTAACCCACCCAGCCTGCTCCTTACCACCACGATTACCTAGTCTGAAACTAACAGTTTGCCCTTGAAAGATGGTGAAGGGAAGATGAAATTTCCTGAAATGGGTGATGATGTCTTACTTGGCCAATGGCTAAACTTTAGACTTTTTGGGATTACATATTTAGTAAGGAAAATAAAGTTGAAACTTTCATTTCAGGGTCCATTGGCTAAGTGAGATGTCAGCTTAGTGTACCTTGTTCATCCGTGTTTCAATAGGGACAAATGACCACTTTTAACGGGGCATGACTGGGATGACTGGTTCGCACAATGGGTGCAGGAGTTGGCAGAATCAGTGAGTTCTGGTGGCTATAACCTACAGTAACTAACTACTGGGTTACAATCACTAGCATTTTCGCCAACTAGTTTAACCATATCTATTGTAGACATTTGCTTGATATTAATGGTATCCCCAGATAAATGGACACCCCGAAAACTATTTCAGTGGTGTTTTTAGTCCCATTTTGGGTCCGCAATTTGGATGACTCGTTTGTTTAGGGGTAAATACTGTCTTGTGTTTGTTTAAGGTGATTTTTTACGGATTCTACCATGGAGTTCATCACCATTTTTAACCACCATTTGGGGAATAGTTTTATTTGAATCCAACATCCCAAATCAAAGTATCGTATAGGGGATGAATTCCTGCCCAGCTAGGGCCTCGGGGTTGTTTCATGAGCCATTTTTGGATCGCATCATTCGGATTTCATCCTTGAATATCTTCATCAACCTGGAAATCTAAGCTGTGTATCTCCCTTATTTTCAGGGGTCTCTTTGGGCTAAAAACTCATCCGGGCTTTATTCGATGTTTCACCCTTCAACATCCCATGTCGTCTGTACCGAAAAACCCCACCACCGAAGTGGTACGGCCGTACTGGTGTAGGGAGCAAACATATATCATATCCCCTTCAAAGGTTGATGGGAAGATTGTTTGTTGCTCTTCCATAGGTGGGATATGGACTCGTTCCCACAGGAGGGCAGTTTTTCATGTCTTTTGAGTCACAAATTCGCGCATTTTTCCGCGCAGATTCGTGAGGATTCCGGATTCCTGACGATTGTGCCACCAAAAATGGCCAGGAGAAGCTGCTAATTGTTCCACTCTTTTCTTGGTATCATCCAGATACTCGACCTGCATCACGACATTGTCTTTACAAACGACGATGGCAAGGCATCAAGGCATCACATCATAGGATCCATGGGACGGGTATATTTAGCTATATACTTTTACGATACAAATCAACTGAAAGGTAGTTAAATATACAATCGTCCCATGGATCCTATGGGTTATAGTAGGTCCGTGTCAAAGCCTTTGCTGTCTGTTTTTTTTGTTTCGACAAGATGATTTTCACCAATATTTGTAGCCAAAACATACGGTCCTTGATACATCTTATGTAAGGCCCCATCCAGAGATAGTGGTGATTACACAGAAATACTAAAGCTGGGAAAGAGTAGCGAAAGGTGCCGTAAATTATATAACATCTCCAGATCATCTTCACTGCAGAGAAATACACATTGTTTTTGTTGGGTTTTATTGTCATGTCAGGGTTTTGTTTGCTTAAGTAACCTCCTTCCGTTGGAGATCTCTCCACTCAGGAATTTGATCATGAGTCCGGGTGTCCTCAGTGTGGTGGGATCAAAATGCCGCCTTTTGTTGGGTTGATCTACAAGCTGGGCCCTACTTGGAGGATCATCCCATGACTTGTAAGAGGTTAACAACCATGGGACCATGGTTCGTAAGTCCGCTAAGTAGGGTTATTCTCTTCCAAATGGCCTTGTTTTGGCTTGTAAATAGGAGTTACTAACCACTTACAAGTCCTGGGATGATCCTTCAAGTACCGGCCACGAGCCAAAAAAATCTCCACTTCTTTCGAGGTGACAAATCCGGAGAAGAAACCCATCTCTCCCGAACTCTGGTCGCAAAGGTGATGGGATATGGGGATCAATCCTTGACAAATCTTGGGTTTATCGTCCCTTAATGTCCCTTACAGATCCTTCTTCAATTTTGGTAGGTTTTTGAACAGGGATCATTCAATTACCCAATTTGAGAAAATCAAACAATGCAAATCTCTATGGTAAATTTGAGGGATTTCCCTTAATCGTGCATTGTTTGGGTTGGTAATATAATGGCACCTATTTGAATGTAACTTAGGTGAATATCTTACGGTCCTCCCATACTTAGAGGACCATCCTAGAATTCGTAAGCGGTTAGGATCACCCCCATTACGTAAGCCATGGAAAAAACCATTTGGAAGGAGGATAACCAGATCCTTAGGGGACTTACGGTCACCATGGTTATTAAACACTTACTAACTGGTAAACTGGTAAACCAACATATAGCAATGGAAAACCACCAATTTTTAACAGGAAATACATCTTCAGATGGGTGGATTTCTACAACTAGGTGGTGGTTTGAAATATTTCTTATTTTCACCCCGAAAATTGGGGAAGATGAACCCAATTTGACGAGCATATTTTTCAGATGGGTTGAAACCACCAACTAGTATGGGATTAATCCTAACAAACAAATCCCGGAGTCCATCTTTCCGTCGCGGTAAAACCTTATATACAATTATCTCAGGTGAAACCCTGACATCTCAGAGTACTTTCTCATTGCTACAAGTATCTTACTTTACCGGAATGTACTTACATGGGATGATCCTCCCATAAGATCTCCATTTTGGGCACCGCGGTTTGAGGCCCGACTTACCTCTTGCCTCTTGGCCTTCCCGCCGGCATTCGCGCCTGGCGTAGGGGGTGACCCAGGGTGAAAACAACGGAAGCTACAAGGTGGGCCCTGGATCCAGTTATAAATGGGGTTATATATAACTCCTATAAGTAGGGGTTATAACTAACTTCAGTTACCTATTTATTTTCGGCCATTTCTAGGGGTTATAACTTTATAACCCCATTTATAACTAGAAAAGGGGCCCACCTTGTATGGGATCCACCAACTTTTCAGGGATTTATATAGCTGTGCGAATCGGGTGGGTGGACTCCGGCTGAAGGGTGATGGTAACTAAATATCACCCCGGATCCACCCGTAAACTCCCAGATCTCCCAGTGGGTCCCCTGGAAACGCTTGTTTTATAAGGAGGATTACCCTCCAGTAAACTAACATGGCAATGGAAACCGGACCTGTTGAAGATGTATTCCCTATTGAAAATGGGGATTTTCCATTGCTATGTTAGTTTACCGGAGTGTATACTACCTGATGATTATTTGATAAGCCATTTAATATGGATCCCGTCATGAACCAATCAATCTGACCAAATTATTTTCGCGACCTCACACGAGTTTAAAACCCCCAAATGGTGGTTTAGTAAGGGACATCTCCTTATTTCAGGCAAATCTTATAGTTTGCCTAGAGTCAATATAATGACCCCTGTGTTCTACTGAGGTTGTTGGGTGATGAAATGGAATGTCAATGGAAAGATTCTCGCATCCCTTCTGGAGCCAGCCTTGCAGTGGGGAAGCCAAAAGTCTACTTGGTGGATCATCAGCTTAAAGTTTTTCCAGGGACCCATAGGATCCATGTGACTGGTATACATTTCTACATGATTATGGTTGATTTTAATGGGATCAATGTAGGTAAATATACCATTCCGATGGATCCTATAGGTAAGCCATGGTAAGCCAATGATTAATCCTTCACATGAATGGTTGATCCTACATGAATGGTTGATGTTTATGGTGTTTTTTTCTCAGATGAATCCTTGAGAGTCTCAAACTGTTAAACTTGGAGCATCCAAACTTCACAAAGTGAGGGCTGAGCGTGGTGTGTGCGTGTGTTTTTTGCATCGCAAAGTTAGCACCGTGTCCAACGAGAAATATGATGGATCATTTTAAGTTGGATATTTTTTCATGGCTTGCAAGCAAGAAGCATTTACTAATTTTATGGATCCATGCCAAGAAAGAAACAAGGCTTTTCGGCAATACAGGTTCAGTGCTGAGAGATTTCCAAAAAGCCATCAAAGGGGTGAAATGACCCTAGTGAATTTACTGTTGATGCTTCCTACATCCAGAAAAAACCAGTTCATAGGTCTACAAGTTCAGTGATCCGATTAGCATGGGGACCCACGTTTCCCTCGTTTTTAGGGGTTATAACCCATGTTTCTAGGGATCAAAACCTTCATTGTTCATGGTTTTTGGGTGCAAGGGTATATATTTATGATTTATGCCATTGTTTTTTTGCCGATTGATCTGCAGAACTCTGTGATTTTTGATTTTTTTAATAGATCCTGAGTGATCAGTCAATTTCTACACCATGAACAGTAGGAAACCTTTGGAACAAATCTGCTGTTTTCATGGAAACCTGGAAGCCATTTTTCCCGGTTTTGAGATGAACATCTCGAAGGGTCATCCTTTCAGAAACTTCCCATCATTTTGAGGATTTCTTTAGCCGTGGATTAGGGTAACTACCATTCGTTATGGATCTATATGGGTGTTTCCAAAAATAGGGGTTTTCCCCCCAAATCATCCATAAAAGAATAGGGTTTTTCATTATTTTCATCATCCATTTTGGGTTTTTTCCCCCAATTTTTGGAAACACCCATATGGATCATACATTCACCCAAATTGGTGGCCAACTTCCCATCGTCGCATTTTTCCGAAGAGTTCGATCCTAGGCTGCACGTAACAAGTGCTTGGCGCAACTCTTTGATGTTTGGGTCCCCAAAAGGTGTGAAAACACTACGTAAAACCACTGGTGGTTGGGCAAATTTCATATGCAACCAAACGGCCGAGGGGTTTTCTCCCGAAATGGTTGTTTTTTTTTTACGATGGGAATTCCACCTCAAAATGCCCGAAAGATTCAGGTTTAGGAATTAATGTAGCCCAGATTGGTGGTTGGGAGGGTTTGGTGTGATGTGGCCTAAGGTAGTGATAATATCCAATAGAAGCTGGTGAAATTAGTGCCCCCACACGTCAACCCCAAAAAAGTGAGGAAGATGAGGAAGTCAGGACATCCGCCGAGTTGGTCACACCAAATGGTGGTGAAAGGGTAAGGGAAATCTCCCCCAAAATGGACAATAAATTGCCCAGAATAGCAGGGAAACCAGACAGAGGTCGGTGAAAAGATTGTAAATTTGACATAGATATCATGGGAATGTGTAAGGGTACCCCCCCGCGTGTATGGCAGGAAGTTTTCGGCGTTATTAAGGGGTTATAAACTATCATTGTCCCTTCATCCTTTAATGCTGTTGATGGAAGAAAGCCGGCTAACACCTCCTGGCATGTATAAAACCTTGCAAATAATGGGATAATCTACCAAACTCAACTGGTTAGCTGGATTTCATCCAACCACAGTATGACTATACTTTATTTAGAGATGGTGGCATTTTTTTGGGGTTGCGCTTAAACTACCATGAAGATAGAAGCAGAGAAGCAAATCCCATAGGATCCATGTATGGTATGTAGCATATTTACATTGTTTACCTACATTTGGTAGATCTTTATGGTGAATGTAGATAAATATATCAACCATGGATTTTTATGGGCATGGAATCATCAAAACATGCGTTTCTGCATCATCAGACGTTTAGACTTTTGTTTCTTAAAAAAGTGATTTCGATTCTATTTGCCCCGATCCAATACAGGGCTACTGATGGAAGAATCCGGACACCCTCTGTTGAACACGAGACCCTATGAAAATGAGAAATTCTCCATATAAACTGGTTGGCAATGTTTCTTCCATCAACATTATCAACAAACCGAGACAATGGAATGTAACAAGGGTTTTGTTTTTGCTCAAGGAGTCACTATTGACAGCGTCTCTTTTTGTGAGTCTGATCATGAAATAGTCCGAGACTAATAGGTACTGTATAATGGTAGCTGTTGATGGTCCAAAAACGTATGGTCACCGAAATGGTGGATATCCCATGATATCCCACATCATCCCATGAACGCAGCAGTGTTTTCCAGCTCGCCAAGGAAGGTACAATACTTGTTTGTCAAACATAAGGAAATTCGCTTCGGCCTAGAGCTCTTGTGTTAAGCATGCCCCGCAAATGAAGCTTTTTGGGATGAAGAACACTCTTACGGATTGTTCTTGGTGCAAGCACATAAGATCTTCAAAGCAACACATGTTTTAATGTTGTGACCCATGCTTTTGATGTGAAAAATGATGGCGACCCTTAGCCAACCGAAATCCATCCCAAAAGATCCCAAAAGATGGGTGGGTGGGTTTAGTTTCGTGGCTGGGAAGCCAAACCCCCCTCGTAACCTACCCACCTTAGACAATGTTGAATAGCCGATATACATACATATATACTATGTACATCTATGTACGTATACAATATGTACGTATACGTACACATACGCTATGTACACATACGATTTGTACATATACACCTATATACAGTAATACATATGTTTTTCATGTGCTGTATACCCAGATCATAGGTCTTGATGACTAACTGTTGACATGTACCCTTCAACTATTCATCTTTTTTGGCCTGCCAACTGCAGGCCATGAATGATGACGCCAAGGTCATTGTGGATTTTTTCGGTTGGGATTGGATACTTCTGGGCAACTTATGACGACCAAACTGCTGAGGTCACCTTAAATGGTGGTGAAAAGTAAGGGCATACCCCCAAAATGACCTTAATTCAGCTTTAGGAATATAGTTATGTATTCTTTCGTGAAGATCTATATCCAAAGGCACATGCTTACCACAAGAAATCGAGGCTTTACCATGAACATGTCATTCTGTCTTCTTAACAAATACATGAATCATGTTTCTAATCCTTCCAATCTCATCTTATGAGTCGAGACAAGACCGGTTAAGAACGCCTTCCAATCAAAATGGCGCGCTTTCACCCCTGAACTTTAACATTTTGGAACCACCAAATGGTGGTGTTTTTTTTAAAGGATGTTTATCCTTCTTCCAAGGAGGCATTTTCAGGTTCCACATGTTCAACTTTTGGGGGCCCCGTATTTTTTCCAACGGATCACCAAGGATTCAACAACGATCCCATCCATCCCGGGGGAGCCTTTCCAGGTGCTCCAGCTAGGCGAAGATTCATCTTCGGTCGGGCCTGCCTGGCGCGGATCAGTGGTAGGGGGTCATGAATAAAACACCTGGAAAAAAGTAACATTACAATTGAAATTACCTGATGTTTAATAGGAGATACATCTTCTTAATGGACTCGTTCCCTGGAGGGTATATAAGACTATTGGTTGGAGATGTTCACCCACCAACAGTGGAACGCTGAAGTTTACTATACTAGGTGGTGGCAACTCAGTTTTTTTAAAATTTTCACCCCTAGTTAGTTGGGGAAGATTTCCAATTTGACTAATATTTTTCAAATGGGTTGAAACCACCAACTAGATGAAACATCACCTAATGTTTTATAGTAATAGGAGATACCTTTTCTGAATGGTTGAAATTTTCCAGCCAGTCATGTGAGTTTCCCGGGGGTAAATAAATGGGAGAAAATAGACGGTAAACCATCAATCACCAACATACGAATCAACATTTCCATGAATCCTGCAGTCCAAAAGGTACCCTTTTGTTGTCAGCCCCTGAATCAAGAAATAATATCAAGCCGACAAGAAAAGGTTTGTATTAAGTTGTATTCATATTTTTGCCATTTTCTTTCGCATCCAACGGGTCCAAACATCTTGCATGGCAACAGCTGCGAGGAGCCTGGAAAAAAACGTGGCCTTAGCTGAATTGGCTGAACAGCTTCAAGGTGACAATGCAGCCAAAACAAAGGTCTCAGGTGGAGAATATCCTTCTGGTTTCGGCCACCAGACCCTGGCGAAAAGCAAGGGCTGAGGCCAAGGCCGTCGGCTGGTGAAGCCAGAGGCCTAGACCTCGAAGCCAGAGGCCACGGAAACTGCCTTTGTTGAAGGATGATGCTTTGGAGGATGCTGAAGTCTACATGAGCTGCGAAAAAACCAATGAATGCTACATGATGGCCGCCGTTTTTGGGAAAGATATATGAGTAGCCCAGATGAAGCTCAGATAGCTTATGAATGTTTGTCATTGTGCCGCTAAACAACCGCTAATATACCACTAATACAGATACACCGGATTAAAGTAAGCTCCCAGCAGTTTACACATAACATTTTGTAGGGGGTTATTTAATCCTTACCACTTGTGACTAGAACCAGAATAATGCATTGAAGATGACTAATGGCTGGTCAAGCAACCAACATTCCTGAGAAATATATAGGTTTCATAAGGCTTTATTACGGGAAATCTAAAGGTTAATAAGCCCTTTATACTGTTGATGGAAGAAATCCTGCACCAGTTGAGGTTGGTAGTTTATCTCACTATTTTGTATAGGCTTTAGCACCATCCCAGGTGGTGCAGGATTTCAGCCATCAACAGTATCAGGCCTTATTTCTGAGATGGGGGTACTTGGAGGATCATCCCAGTTGGTAAGTGGTTAGTAAGTCCTATTTATAAGCCAATGAACGGCCATTTGGAAGGGGAATAACCCCCTAAATGGGATGATCCTCCAAGTACGTAGCAAGTCCAATGGTTCAAGCCGCACTGTCCAACCGAGGTCCCCGAACAGGCGAGGAAAGGGTGGACATGGTGGGGGTGGAAAGATGAGGCGCCTAACTCCCAAGAAATTCATAGAAATTACTCCCTGGAAGTTTAACATGGTCCCTGAAAATAAGCCATCCCAAAAGGAAAGTAATCTTCCAACCATCATTTTTCAGGGTCTACGTTAAACTTGGGGGGTGTAGATGTGCATCATAAATACCTACATTGGATTCATCATTCTATTTTTGATGATGAAAGAAGAAGCTAGATTATTTTAAGCATTGTAAACTTCAATAGTTCAAACTATATCATTCATTTTTGATGTTATAAGTTATGGCAGCTGATTTGAGAATGAAATGACTCCCTTTGTACAAACAACGAAAACGAAGACAAACAAGGAAGATGAAGTTCAACCATCACCATTGCTTAGGACATGGGTAAATTTCCTACGATGAATGATGTTTGAGCCATTTCATGAAATGGATTCATCATATTATGGTCAATGATTCTTGATTTTGCTATTTTCCAACGTGAAATTTGAATAGTTCCCAGCAAGTTGTCTTCAAGAATGTTTCAATCAATGATGCATCAAGATCTTAATGCAACATGTGTTTTATTTTCATGTTTTTTTCCTTGTAAAGTCGATATTTCATGTTATATACTTGTGTGTTTGGTTCAGTAAATGCTGAAACATATAAATCATTCTGTTGTTCTTGCTTTGGAATTTTGGTTGGACATGATACAAAAAGTTTTGATATCGATACAATCAGAAATACATGCGATGGAAAATCATTATTTTGAATTACTGGAAGCAAAGCTACCTACGGTTGAAACGAGAACCTATAGTAGTATTTAAACTAGGCCATGGTTTATACATGTTAATTGCTAGCCTCAATTCCATTCGATATAGTCAAACGAAGACCAGCGGTGAACTCAACATTCATATGTGTCTCTAATGACTGTAAGACAGATGTAAGACAGCTATATTTTTCCATGGTTCGTTTCTTAGTGCACAAAAGTGTGTATTATCGACATAATAACGAGGTGAAATAATGTGACAAATCAGAAGTACTTTTTGAACTGAGTAAGATCTACATATTGATGGTCGATTATCATTCTTATGTTCGAAGGATGAACTATGTCGAAAGAACTCATGGATTATATACGATCTTTAGTGTTGCCAACTCCTACATGTATCGGATGACAAGACGTGTTTATAGAAGGTAGTGTATAAAATGCTGTTTTACAAACGCACGTGCTTCCCATCATAATTTTCAATAGTAGTAGTACTTGTTTGGATGGTTCCAACACTTTCAAAATCTTTGGGAGGTGTATCTTTGTTATTCTTTGTTCACTTGATTTATCAAACACACGAGTGTATCATTTGTTCCTTCTTGATGTCCTAATTCTCACTTTAGAGCAGCCAACAATGTAACCTCATAACCTATAATATAAACATGATGTTTCTGTCACAGCCACTCCTAATCATTGGAATTTCAGGGGGCCACCCCACCCTCAAGACATAAGGCCCCATAAGGCCTGTCCGGGACCAGCAGGTGGTTTTCATAATCCCTTCATCAAATAGGCCTTCTTTCTTGGGAGATGTGGGCTCCTAAAACCCCATGACAGATCCATGAGACTGATATATTTACTATATGGGGGTTTCCTAAAATGGTGGTACCCAACAACCGTGGGTTTTCCTACTAAAAATCATCATTTTGGGGTGTTTTGGGGGTACCACAATTTACGGAAACACCCATATGCGGTTGATTTTTGTGGTAAATGTAGGTAAAACTTTCATACATGGAGCATCTGGGATAGGATATGGACTTGTTCTTTGGAGGGTATACTGTGCTTACATCTGAATGGTTGATTTTTGTGATGGGTTTTTTTATAAAATTTATAAAACAGCCTGGAACCCCAAACAACCATCTATAAATCGATGTTGTTTGGTGAAACAATTAGCTTCTATATAAAGATTTGGTTCATCATCCAATTGAAACAACCCTTTATAAATGGTTGGCCTTGTTTTTTTTTGAGGTTTTGTTCTACCTTTCCTCCCACAGATCCGACATGGGAATTGTCTGCTGCTGTTGGAGGTGATTTCCATGTCACACTTTTTACCACAGCCTTTCTTACTTCCTGAGAAGACGCTTGGTGGCCTCTAATGGCGTTTTTGTTGGGGTTGAAAATGGATGCGGGGGATTCATATATGGTTGGGTGGTGGCAACTCTCATATTTTTTATTTTCACCCCTATTTGGGGAAGATTCCCTTTTTGACTAATATTTTTCAAAGGGGTTGAAACCACCAATTAGTTATGGTTGGGTTATACAAGGGATTATACTACTCAGTAATATGAATAGGGATTATATTCAGCCATTATAGTGATCGCGAGCAAGCAACCAATATAATTGGACAACATTTGAAGTGGTGCAGGATGTTGTCTATCAACTGGTTCCCAACCTCATACATACATATTTGAAACACTGTAATTAGTGCCATAATTTACATACACACTGTATGTATAATATCAAAAAAGTGTGAGAGACTGTTTGCAAAGACTCGAAAAATGCAAAGCCACGGGAGGCTGCAGGTTTAACAATATATATAGTTGCTGCTTCTAGGGTCTTCCAGATTCCCAAGTTCTAACAAAGGCCTCCATGGAAATTTTCGGCAAAAAAACTCGAGGGGGTTTACACACCCAACCAGTGTCCAACGAACTGACTTCCCTCAGTGAAGCGGCCCAGTTGTCGTCCCTTGAGGCGTTTTCTCTTCTTCCCACAATTGGCGCAAGCAGCAGGCCCAGTTGTCGGTGAAGAAAAAAATCACCTCAAAAAAGGGCCTGAAATTTTTGTGTTTTTTTTCAAGCCCTTTTTAAAGTGATGTTTTAGGGGGATATATAGCAAACCCTTGTTTTTTTGGTGTTCTTGTGACTTGTGGGATAATTTGCAAAGTGAAAGGCTTGAGAATTGACATAAGCTGCTTCAGAACAGTGTCATTTTGTATAGCCACATTCTGCCGCTCTCAATGGTCATGCGAAATCTTTCTGAAAAGGCAATGAATTTGCTTGTTTTGGGGTATGCCGCGTGCCCTTTGGTGAATGAATGTGAATGATGATTTCAAGTGATCAGTTGTTTTTTGCGTTTTTTCCGCTAGCATCCAGAGAGTTGTAAGGGGTGGTGCTCATGTCACGGAGAGCTTTTGATTGGAGGCAAATGTCATCAAGAGTCTAAGCGTATGACATTTCCCAAGTGAGATTCGTCAATTTGGCCATTTCCTAGTTTTTTTTGGGGTGTATGCTGGTTGTTGGGGCATATACATATGCGGAATATTGATGTTGTTAAAATATCCACTAGGATGTTTTTTGGAATTTTCGCCCCGCACCCTGCAAAAAATGATTCGCACTGCAACACTTGTGCATATTCTTTGGATGTGTGATTCAACCACTTTTTTGGGCATGTTGAATTGTGTTGGTTGTGGGTCAAACAAAAAAGCGGAACAGGGTACCACAAGATTGAGATGTAACAAGTTTTGCTGTGTTTTTGGTGCAACTTGTAAGCAGTTTGTTTTTGATACACCCTCAAAAACTAACATGTTCTTTGAAAAGGAACTGTTTTGAAATGACATTTCCTCTTCCAAGCATCAATTTTCAGGTGAAATATGTTAGTTTTCGGGGGAATAAGAGGGGCAATACACTGATGATGCTGCTATGTACTGTCTATTGCCGAGATCCTACGCCAGCAGTTGATACCTAGAACCCAAATGGGGCCCCTTGTTTTGATTGGAGTTTAGGCCTTCTTTTGGAGGGTTGAACTACAAAAATAGGGGTCAGTTGGGTTCTAGGTAGGTAATATTTGGTCATAGTCAATTCCCACCAAAGGTTTCAGGGAAAATGGAGGAATCCTCACCTATGTAAGCAACATTAGTAACGTCTACGGGAATCCACACGCCTAAAACACGCCATTACAAGGTACAGTACCTGCATTTGATATAAATACCTGAAACTAACATAGGCTATTTCATCTTCCAACCATCCATTTTCAGGGGCTATGTTAGTTTCAGGGAGGGGATATAATTATAATTAAATACCCGAAACTTTTGCTGATGTTATACATCACAAGTGGTTCAGGAGTAGACTGCCATCAGCAGTTCGGAAGTTCCTACGCAAAATCACCACCTGTTGGATGTACAAAGCCAAACGTACAAATATCAAGGGACAATTGGGTGTACCCCTAACAGTGTACCCATGGTATTTCCCACAGGGGTACGTTGGTAGGGGTACATCCAACTATCCCCTGAAAATAGTGCTATCGTTGGGTTTGACAAGCTGGGTTGTGCTGACGGTGGTGAGCAGTCATGAGCTATAAGCAAAGGGTCGCAACAAGGGGTTGAGCACCAGCCAGTAAACTAGTAAGCGTTTAACTCGTGGGATTTGCCCAGAAGAGTGAAATAGTGGGATTTGGGGATTTAAACATATTTAAACTACCAAGCAGAACTGGTGCAAATCAACACAGATGTCTGACTCAAACATCAGTATGAACACCCCCAAAACACCCAGGATCTTTATACCTGCAGAAGCGCGTTGCGCATTTGAAGCCTCAGTCCAGGGCCTCAGTCGAAGGCAAATTATAGCGACCTCACACGACCGATTTCCCCCAAAAGGTAGCTGTTTGGAAGGGAAATGGGACCCCTTGATTTTAGGGAAACCTGGGTTGGTGAAATATTATAATTTGACCAGATGTATTGGCCGCAAGGATCCAGGGTATGTCGTAAGAATCCGGGATTTCCCTTACAATCCTATGACCGATTGGAATGGGATGTTTCGACCATCAATCCGAACCGAATTTTCGGGAGGGGGTTTTGGGGATTCTGAGGGTGGGATCTTCCAGCATCACATTTTTCTAAAGAATCTGGTTGTGAAATGTCAGAGGAAATAGTGTTAGATGGTGCTAGTATATTAGTATATCCCGTAGCATCCATGGGACGAAAGGTATATTTCCCTACATTCACCATAAACATCACCTGAATGTAGGTAAATATACCACACATGGATGGTATGGGATATTCATATTTATACTCGTGGAAAAAAATCACATCATGCAGGTCCACTTTTTTGAAAGCCGGCAGTCAATGTATCCATGTTAGAAAGCAGGCTCCACCGAGGCCACCCATATGACATATCCATTTGGAGCCACATCTTTGCTAGTTTGGGTTGTGTTGGGTTGGTTGGGTGGTGTTCCCGGATGCTCAATGTATGGCCTATTTACCTACATTTGTTTTTTTTAATGGTAAAGTATACTGTAGTAAATGTAGGTAAATGCATTAGGATTACCACCCGAAGTTTCACAGCTCGCCCCTGAAAAGTGATGGGACAGGAAGACGGATCCTTTCGTCTTGGCTTTCGGCCTATTTGCAATGGCTCGAGCTGTTAAACTGCGGGAGGGCATTCCATTTTTAGGCGAACGGGGATCATCCTGGAAGCTCTTCCGCCGAGGATACACCTCTTTGGACATACCCACTTCGCATGGGATCAGCGCCACCAGGTAGAGATGGGGGGACACAAGTCGAAGATTTTCCAAAGATGTGGAAACAACAATCGTTTGGAAAGGAAGTTACCCTTCAGGGAAGCAAGATGAGCAATGAACCAAACCTCTGATTGTTTAGGCTATGTAGGGGATTATATACTACCCAATTATGTAGACATTATAATAAAATATTGCAAGGATCCATGGTCAAGGTCATTTTTTTACTTTCTACCATGGGATTCATCACCATGAGTTTCACCACCATTTGGTAGGAATAATGCTGTGATTTTTGTCCAACCATCGTTAGCAAGCAAATGTAAGGTTGTGTGCAGTCTATTGCTGAGATCCTCCACCAGTTGATAGGTAGTAGTTGGTCATAATCATAGATGGTCATAGTCGCTTCCCACGATCTACTCAATAGCTGTTTCTTGTTCCCTGAATAGGTGATAGGTGATATATAATTATATATATATAATCACCCAATTGGCAGTATATACCGCTTATATACCACTTATAGTCCTTGCCAATTGAGTGATAATATGCTACCACCTACCACCTATCAACGGAACCAGGAACCTACCATTGTTCATAACCTGGAACCACTTCCCATCGCTTTTCTCAATGAAATTTTCGAAAATTCACCTCGACTCCAAAAATTATCCCAGTTTTGGAGTTCCATAGTTTTTTCTCCCTGAAATTTAACCAAAATCGCAGCCGGCGCCTTTTAAGAAGCCCTTACACTTTTGGTGGTGGATGGTATCAGGGGAATTTTCCTCCAAAAAAAGGCGGCAAACCTTCAGAAACCTTCAGGCCTTAAGGTTTAGGAATTGATCCTGTCATTTGCCCAGTGGTGATTCGTTTTGTTTGACCCTGGAAGATTATATAGCTGGTTCACCTACAGATAAATCAGCCATGAAATTCATGAAAGGAAAGGAACATATATAAAATGATCTGAAACCAAACCTCCGGGGAATTATGTTCCAGCCGTTAGGTCTTCAAGTGGTGTATAGAAGTAACATTCATGACTGGTCAACCTACAAATTTGTCAGAAATAGCCGGCCTTATTAGAGGCTTATTATGCTTGTTACTGTACTTGGATGTCCATGGTACTCTGTAAATGGATTATTTCACCCCTTTATAAGTAGGTTGTGAATCCCCTAAGTAGGTTTCAAGCCAACTTACTAACTACTTAGGATCACTTCCATGGACACGCTAGTAGCCATTGGTGTCCCTTAAGCCTCTGAGAAGGCCGGGCCATTTCTGGATCCATTTTGATTAACCTATCAACCAAAAGATGCGTCGACCATCACGACCATCGGTGCCAGGAGGTGCGCTACGTTTCGGCACCCTTGGGTTCGCCCAAAGAACCTTTGCCGAAGTCGGTTCTGAAAGATGTGGGAAAAAAAACGTTTTAAGGAAAGGAAGTTACTAGCGTGTCCATGGAAGTGATCGTAACTAGTTAGTAAGTTGGCTTGAAACCTACTTCGGGGATTCACAACCTACTTAAGTACCATGGACATCCAAGTACCCTTCAAAAGGCTTGTGGTTTTAGCATTGTCATGTTTTCATGTTTTTTGTTTTTTTTGGGGTGTAACTATACTGGCTAAATGTTTCTTGAATACTAAACTACCACCCTAAAACTTGTCCTTTTTTCAGGTGATTTTTTTTATGGATTCGATCCCATGGGATGATAATCACCATGAGTTACCAGCATTTGGTTGGAGGATTGTTGTGAAGTTTTCCAACAACCGAACAAGCAAATCTAAGACTAGAAAATTCAGCGGATGATGGAATTTGGAAGTCAGGAAAAACGAAAGCAATTGGGGCTGGGGTCAATTTTCTACTACGAATTTTGGTCGTACGTTCTGGGGTAGCTGTTGTGCGCAAGGTCAATATACCATACATTGTGTGTTTGGATGATGTTTGGATGGATTTGTTCATACCCTCCGGTAAAATTGATATGGCAAAGGGGGAAAGTTACTATTTTCAGTAAAAAAGTGTCAAATGTTCATTATGTGCATTGATATGTGAGTTTGCCGAAGTGTACATACTGAATTGTGTGTGGCTCAAAATGGTTGACCGCACATTAACGGGTTGATTGGAATAATATGTACATGTACATGTATATGTATATGTATATAGTATATGAATATGTATATATACGTATATTTAGGTATGGCACATGCCTCCTGCTATGTTTTTGGGTCTAAAAGTGGTATCCAAAATGTTTGTGCCATACATCTGATTTTTTTGGGGATGGTTCTCAAAGCTGATTTGAGGCACAAATAAGAGGCACATACGGATACAAGCGTAGCTATAATACCCGTAGGATCCATGAGACTGGTATATTTACTAAATATACCAGTCCCATGGATCCGTCATGGGATATGGGGGATCAATCTAATTTCTTTTACTGAGATCTTGAAAGATTCTAGGAATCTTTTTCTTGAAACCAAGATTTCAAGGTTCATATCACGAATCCATGGAATTTATATATGTTGGGGAACAACCAAGTTAACACAGCTTCTGCCTGGTGGGATGTTCATGGTACTTGCTGCAGTAACTAGGTAGTAATCCCTATAAGTAGGTTGGTTTCGTCCCGTTAGTAGGTTACAACCCAACTTACTGACTGACTGGTTACGATCACTTCCATGGGGTCCAAAAGCTTTTGTCTCATTGTGGGGCGCTTCACCTCCGATTTATGGTCATCATCGCCTGTGTATTTTTTACACCCATGACGAATTCCCATTGGGACGATTACGTATTGTATATTTCTAACCTACAAATTTATCATAGAAAACAAAAACAACCATTGTCACGTAAGTAACTGGTTGGTGGCAACTCAAATATTTTTTATGTTCACTCCAAAAATTGGGAGAGATTTCCATTTTTGACGAGCATATTGTTCAAATGGGTTGGTTGAAACCACCAACCAGGTAAATATACACCATTACATGTATAGCCAATCAACCAAATGTGCCCCCTAACGTACCCCCCCTTCAGAAATAAGGCGCCTTTATTTTCGGCCTCATTGAAGGAAATGAATCATAGCCCTGATCATAAGGCCGGCTATATTTCCTTAAGGGTGGTGGTAGGTTGACCAGTCATTATACATGGATCTGATGCGATATCCCCTATCTCATAGGATCCATGTGTGGTATATTTACCTGCATGAATGGTTGATATTTATGGTAAATATACCCTACATGGTATGTAAAGTCAAATTGGGAACCAACATGACTAGCTGGAAAATCCACCCAGAATGAGTCGATGTATTTCCTACTGAACATGGGGGGATTTTCCAGCCAGTCACGTTAGTTTTCAGGGGTGTATATAATCCAGGTGGTGGTTTCAAAATTCTTTTTATTTTCACCCCTACCTGGGGAAGATTTCCAATTTGACTCATATTTTTCAAATTAGGTTGGTTCAACCACCAACCATAATAATCATTTGCATGGATCTTATGTGATATACACCCCCCAAGATTAACATTGGACCGGAAAATGATGGTTGGGTTTCCAGGGGAGTATTCCCAGGTCCCAGCCGTTCATCTTCCCGGGTGTAATCCCTTCCCCCCGAAAAACCTCGGTGGTGCGTTTTTCCGTTACCCTAAGCTTCAGGAATGGCGTAGTCGGCCTCGATCCATGCGACTGGAAGGGGGTGTATCTCGGGATGGCACAGAGATCTATCAAATGGGAGGAACTTCCCAAAATGGTGGGTTTCCCAAAATGGTGGGTTTCCCCAACAAACCCATGGGTTTTTCCTACTAAAAATTATCAAAAATGCTCATTTTTGGGGATATTTTGGGGATTCCACTATTTTCGGAAACGTTCAAGTTGACCGCTTTCGCGTCGCGAAAGAACGGGATGAAGACAGGAATTTTCTACCGTTGATGGTTGGAAGAAATCCGGCGAGAAAACCACGGTGGGATGGATGTATAAAACCTTGGTAAATCATGGGATTTCAACTACCTTTCCCTCAACTGGTTAGCTGGATTTCAGGCATCAAATAGTAGTAGTAGGATATCACAAAAAAGTTAGATCGGATCAGTAGGTGAGTGATCGGATCAGAATTTGCGATTTTTTACCCTAAGTTTTATTTCACCAATTTATAAGTAGGTGAAATAAGTCATTGATACTAACCGTTGATCCTAACTTCCTGTGACATCCTAGTACTTCCTCGCTCCAGAAAACCACCATGGCAATGGAAAAATCACCATTTCATTACCCATACCATCTATGTATGGTATATTTACCTACATTTGGTTGATTTTTATGGTAAATGTAGGTAAATATACCATACATGGATTCTATGGGTTATGTCTTGTTTTGTCTAAGGTGACTTTTTTTACGGATTCTATTATGGGATTCATCAGCATTTTTCACCACCATTTGGTAAGAATCTTGTTGCGATTTTTTCCAACCGCCGAACAGTCGCGAAAATCACAGTTTTCGGCTACACCCCCAGAAAACCTAATATATCTAATATGGAACCTGAAAATCACCCCCCTTGAAAAGGAAAAAATCGTCCAAAGCTTCATTCTCTGAGTTCCATGTTACATAGTTTTTGGGGTGTAATCAGTTGCTTGGGGTGAAGACTGATGATGAGGATGACACACTGGCTTGGTATATTCATATACATATATATATATTATACACGTTTACAAGCCTGAAAATGATTGGACCCACCATGGGTATCCATGGGTCGTCTATGCACAAACCCAACAAGAGAGCATAAAGTCACATTCACCCTGCACGCTGGGGGGGATGAACACCTATCCATGTTACTATAAAGTACTACACAAGGCCAGCATAAGTAGGGTTATAACTCCACTTGGAACAAACCATACACCTAAAAACTTTCTAAAAGTGACACTTGTTTTTCATTCCTGACTCTAGATGCAACAAAAGAGAAGCTAATCCAGCAAACAAGTGACAACAATATTGATGTAGAGTTTGCCAATAGGGTCCATGGGAATGTGCATGAATGTAGATAGTAATTCTATTTACCTACATAAACGGTTGATTTTGTATAAATTAGTAGGTACATATACCGTCCTCGCATGGATCCTATGGGTAAACTCTGGTGGACATCTATTGTCGCAGGATGCGGATTATATAAAGACATATAGTTATAGTTGCAAGAAATAGAAATCGGATATTTTTGTTTGAAATGATCAACACATGTTGAAAAAACATCCTTGAAAATCATTTGAACAAGTCAACCAAGTAGCATGTCTTAGATGGATTAAGATGAAAACACCACATTTTGGTTGCAAACAAAAACTCGAAACCTCCAGACGACGCCAAATTCAGTAAGAAACCGTTGAGAGACGTGGATGGTTAGTTGCTTTGACGGTGATCAGGTGAGCTAGCCGATGGTTATTTTGAATATGTTAATTGGGTTGTGCATATTGATGAGCAGTCATGAGCAGCCAGGATGACCATTTTCCCTACTAAATGACGAGCAAAGGGTAGCAACAAGACGAGGGTTGAGCACCAGCCAGTTGCTTTTTTTGGAGGGGAGATGAAGTACTATAGCCACTTCTACATTTTTGATGGCCGATTGCATTTGTTTTTGGGTGCGGACTTGTTTTGGGTTTTTTTTTCTTTTTTTTTGGGCATTTTTTTTTGGTCTTTGGGCTTTGTGCCTGCTTTCTTTCCAGCTCACATGGTGGTGTGGTGGTGTTTTTGTGGTGGTGTTTTATGGTGGTGTTTTTTTTTTGGGAATTAATTTTGTTTTTCGGTCTGGGGGCTGCTTTAGTACTACTACTACTACTACTACTACTACTACCACTACTACTACTACTACTACTACTACTTCTCGGAAGAGGTGCGGCGGTGAGAGGAGTCATCCTTAAAAAATAAAAAAGCTGGAGGGGGGTTGGGGG